>VXBA01003881.1:287744-350775 GCA_013399895.1 Serilophus lunatus
TTTCCTTCTTTCCTTCTTTCCTTCTTTCCTTCTTTCCTTCTTCCTTTCCTCCTTTCCTGGGTCTAGGTGGCCTACGTGAGCAGTGGTCAGCCAGTCAGGCCACCAGCTGAAATGTCCTCAGTTGTGCATAGTAGCAATTTTGATTGGATGTCACTTGCCAAGGCGATCTGCGTGAGCTGGGAGACCTTGGCTCAATTTTCCTTGGCCACAGGTGCACAACACAAAAACAAAGAAAAGATCTCATTCAAGAGTTTCCATGAAAGTTTTTGCAGACCATGAAACCATGAAGACCATGGAAAGGAGAGAATTCTTTGAAGCGGACAACATGCTATTCAGGAGTCAAGCCCATCACAAACCTGTCACAGATAGAACTTTCTGTGCAGGATCACTGGGCGCCTTCTTCTGGTGAACAGGTAGAAAATACCTGACATTCACCTTCTATTACTGCCTAGCTGCTGTGGGAGTTCCTTTGAGCTGTAAGAAATCATTATAACAAAGCACAGTGATCACACCACTTTAATTTCTGTAGCTAGAAAGGACGTAGAATTATGAAGCAAATTTGTAGAAAAATCCCATCCATCTCCCTCAGGGAAGTTTACATGTAGAGACCTATTGCAACTGAGGGTTTCCATAATGGGAACAACTCACCTTTATAAGACAAGGTAAAGATTTAGGTGGCTCGTTTCTCCCTCTCCTGCTGTCACTAAATACTGCTTGTATTTAGCCTAAATCTCCTTTAACCTGCCTTTGTCCCACAGAGTACAACAGGAATATGCCCATTCAGTTGATAGGTGCAGAATCAAACCTCAGATTTCTCTGGATCTAGGTAATTTAAAGATTTTTAATTTAGTGGTTTCCACTGAATTAAGAGTTGATGACATTTTCTTCCGCTGTGTTAGGTGGAAGGTGCTGTTGCCAAAATACCTGCTACTGAGTCAGTGTGGAAAACCTGATGGTTTCTTGAGGTGTGTTAAGGAGCTACAAACCTTTGAAATGCAAGTTGCAAGAAAACTAATTAATACATAAGGCACACACTGTGCTAAAAACAAGGGAGGTGTAATGAGATGGATAAGAAACTTGTTCTCTTGGACTAAGATGCCTCAATAGGTAATCAAGGTCATGCAAGCACTCTCATAGATCAGATTGGGCTGCCTCTACCATCATTTTGACCACAAGTGCCAGAGGCCATATGACAGTCTTTGGCTGCATGTTTTAAGGGAACAAGGTTGCACATTAAGTTGTCCTGTTAATGCTTTACAGTGTACCAACCAAACCACTGCATACCTAGGTACATGACTCCATGGCTCAGTTCCCTGTTGCAACTGCACACTTCTTAATAAAACAGGGTATCAAAGGCATTATTTGTTCACCTTTTGTATAATCTTTGAGATCACAGAAGGATTGGGGTTGGCAGGGACCTCTGGAAGTCATCTTGTCCAACACTGCTCAAACAGAGACATGGCTCAGATGCTCAGATGCTGGGGACTATACAGTAAGCTAAATTGGTTCTATCTAATCATCATTTTCAAAGAAAAAATAATTTCAGGTTTGAGGCTCATTGTTCTTGAAACACAGATGAACACATGCCATTCTCTCCCCCTCCCGCCTCCACTCAGACCCAAAACTGGTGTCAAAACTGGCAACTGTTGCTATATTTTCTTCATTCATAAGCAACACGGCTAACATTGAGATAGAAAAGACATGAAGACAGTCAATATCACTTTTCATGAGATGAACCCTCTCTACCATCACATTTTAAAGTACTTTGGACCAGTTTCATCAGAAAGGGTTAATTCTTGAGCCCAGAGACTGAAAGGTAACTCTCTCCCCCCTCACTCTATCCCCATCCATGAATGAGTGGGACTGACAATGTGAAGGGTGCAGGGTGCCCAGAAGGAATACCCCAAGCTCTAGTCCCATCCCAAATGGTGCCCATCTGCTATGGCACTCAGTAATGCTGAACCATGCTCAGCTCTGTCCAACCGGGGAGAAAGCTAGCATTGCAGAATCAGGGCAGAAGTGCTCGTGCTTCTCATGGTAAGACACCCAACTATCACAAACCCTACTTTCCATAGCACCTCAGTAAGGCAGGGGGAGAAAGCTACTCCAGGCTCTGACAAACTCCGTTGGCCCATGAGCTGCATGATGGAGGCCGGGCTGGTGGAACCATTCTGCACCTGTACCTTGTCCTTGTGTTGGCAGCAGCCTTGGCTGGGTTGGGCCTTTGCACATGGTCACAGAGCTAGCAGCCATCTCAGATCACCAACATCCTAAATCATTCAAGGCTGGTTCTCTCCCTCTCACACAGTAACTAGATTGATAGATTGAGATTTAATTAAAAATGATCAGCTACTGTAAGGACAGGCTTTTTCTTTTTTTTTTTTTTTTTTTTTCCTTTCTCCAGGCACTTGGTGTGCATGTTTACTGTGCTAAAAACAGTTACGAGCAATCTGGATAGCCCTCTGTTAGCTGTGATGAAAACATTCTCCAGCATATCTGATGGTGCCTGCCACTGAAGAGGCCCAAGAAACACTCCAGCTCAAAGGGGAATGAGCCTCGCTTTCTACAAATGACACACTGAAGACCTGATACTGGCTTTTACCTGGGGTCAGCGCTGTGACATCATCCCTGGTAGGAACTCTGGCTTGTTCATGGTGAGGTCTCTTTGATGATTCTGTCAGCAATGACACGGGCATTGATGTATGTGGGCTGCAGTGGGATACACACTAAGCCCATCTTTCCTCCACCACACCCCACTGCTCACAGAGCTGTGGTAGACATAGATATGGATTGCATGGATCTCACTGCCAGGCCTTGATGCTTTTTCGGGGTAACTGTCACATTCAGCAGGGAGAATAACATAACTCCTTACAATTCCTGGCCTTCTGTGAGCTCAGGCATACAAAAACAAGCTTGTACCCAAAATCTTTGCAGAAATACTAGCCTGACAGCAGCCTGGGTAAGCACACAGTAGCAGCTCATAACTCTCAAACCAGAAGTGCCCTCTGCCTCAGAAATGACTGACACACACACACACACACCCCTCACACGTATGACACAGCTGAGGACCACTGCCCATTCAGCAGCAATGCAGTGCTATGGCCACAGCCATAGCCATCTCACTTCACTCTACTGGGCACCCAAAGACACCTGTTGCCAGAAGGAGTATTACAAGCTGTTTTCTGCTCCTGCATGCTACTCTTCATTCCCACACTCATCCTGCAGTTCACAAGCCTCCCTCTCGTGCCAGTTGGAGCTGCATGCTGGATCAGTGTTAAAAAATTCTGGGTTCAGATTTGTATTGAGTTCAGTGGTCAAAGAGGACCATTCCTGCAAGCAGAGCTGGCAAAAAGAAGAGAAAGTTCATTTCTTGCTTTTAGTGATAGGGAATCCATTTATTACCAACTCAGAGCTTCCAAAAGTCCTTCTAGTTTACTTACAGACCTCTACTGATAATGCAAAAAATTGTCCTTCCTTCCCACCTCACACACACATGCAAATACATGCGCGCACACACACACACATGCACAAATATAAACATTCCGTTAACCTCATGATTAGGATTATTATTTTTTGGTGCTAGTGAGCTGTAGTGAATCAGAGCATTCCCAAAGCAAAGCTGCTTTATTATCAATTTTGAAAACACCTCTGTCCATCATTATCAAATATCCTAAATAACCATGTTCAGCAGCATTCTGCTGGTACTTAGATTATGAGTCACTGGGTAATTTAGCCCTGCGAGTGAGATTGTAAACTGTTCTCCCCCTGCCTTTTCCAGAGGGGAGATGCCAGTGGGGGACCTTCATTAATATTCACTGTAACATACATCTGTTTGTCCCCTCAGCCACTGTATGAAAATACACAGGGAGAGGGGGAAGGGCAGAGGGAGAGCTTCAAAATGTTTGCAGGAGCCAGGGATGCACCCAAGCTGTGTCTGTCGTTCTGACAAGGACAGCAAACACTTACCATCCCTATGAGCCATTCTTTGTGGCTTTATAAGCATCGAGGCATTTGAAGTAAGAATGGAACTAGCTCTGGCTGAGGAATAAGAGCAGAGCTCAGGTTGGTAATGCTGCTCAACATCTCAGTGTTAGGGCTGGATCTTGGGTGTGGATGCAAGTGACCCACTTAAGATTTTTTGTTGCTGTTGTTCAGAATACCTCACCATTTACCTTCTGTCCCATTGAGACTAAGCTATGACAGAGTCATACTTCATATTCATCTATAGGAACATCTGGCCCATGTCTAACATTTAATTTCCACACCATTAGAGTCAAACAATACGTGTACATCAGTAGATAATGTAATGCATTATCACGCAAGGCAGAGAGCAGCAATTTATTAGCCTAATTTAAAATAGCCTTCAGCAAAAAATAGTGCATCTTAATTCATGGATCTGAAAGGAATGACATATTTTCCTGTAAAATGCAAAAGGTATGAACAGAGACATGCTTTTCCATAGTGGTGCATACATTATTTCTTTTTCTTGTAAATCTTTTAAAAGATGAAATATCAGTTTTCTGTCCAAAAAGAAAAAAAAAAGGAAAAAAAATAAAAAAGGGAAAAGTTCAAAACCAAGGTACATCCATAATAATACAAAAGGAGAGATCTTACCAAAGGGACAAAAGAGAAATAGCTGCCCCAGAACACAAGCAAAAGTGACCTTTCTTTTATAGTGAAGTTGTGATCTGAATGTGAAGATCACTCAGACTTTCGAAGCTCATATTTCAACAAATCCAGGCACCTCAAGTGCACATCAAGCATTCTCTCCTTTTTTTTTATCTATTTCTTTAATCTGTCTTTTCCAATAAAGAACATTCTCTAGATAGGACCAAAAATATCAAAATAAATTAGAAACCTTTGCAGACCTAGCAAAATGACTCACTTTTCACAAGCCTTTGATTAAAGGCCGTAACTTCCTTCTAGGGGGAAATTAACTTCCCAAAAGGCAGAGCCACATCAGGCTTACGTGCCACACAAAGTTCACTTCAGTTCACTGAAATGTAATAAATTTTCTGACTTTTGGTTAATAAATACATCATGGGCTCTGACAATACAACTCAGCTCCCATCTCTAATATACCCAAAGTTTACAGCTTTACAGTCTGAAGCTGAGATTTGTATTTGGCAGTATTACTGGTAGGTTTAGGTAATAAGTAACCCATAGTTTTGGATCTGATCAGTTTGAGCCCTGCCAAAACTGAATTCATGAATATTCGAAGCAGAACTTTTAAACAACCAGGAAACAATTAAGGTAAATATGCTTATCTCAAATATCTCTGTCAGTACTACCCTTGTTTGGCAGCACCTGAATGGGGATTACCAAGATCTCAGCTGAGGACTTTGCCCCAGAAAACATACAAATGAAAATTCCAAACTAAAGAAGCTTTATGGTTAGTGATTCTTTTGGCATTACAGACAGCTATTTCTTTTTCATCAGGATGAAGTTCCCCATTCTGTGGGCTTGCACAGAACAGCCTAGGGATGACTGATCATAAGGAATTACAAACATAAAAATACCGCAAAGAAAGAGGGAAATGTCAGCAATCCCAGGTTCACGTGGGAGCATTTCTGGTCAGCCAGGGGCAGGACCTGCCTGAGCACCATCAACAATATCACAATCGTACAGAGGCCAAGGGTCTGGGCTGGGAGGAGAAGGACAATGGTATATGAACACACTTTGTTCAGGTCAAATACAGTGTGATGGTGACTCCAGGAGAGAGCTGCGAGTGCCGAGGACAGTGAAACTGGAGAGATAGCCCCATACAGAGCATTCCACAGCAAAACTGTGACAAGGCATGCCTATTAACAGTGGCAAGGGGAATTCTGGAGCTGATGTTGAAAAATACATGTGTTTGACTGAATTAAACAAGTATTCAACCAGAGCGGCAGTTTTCCCTACTTGGAGAAGGGCTAGTATTCTTGTACTTATAAAAATACTTGCCTACTGACTTAAAATGTGAACTTTTAAGTTCACAGAAGCAAGAACTGGCAGTATCTAAAATCCAGGCAGGTGACCCAGCTCAGCAGACAAGTAGATCACTGATCTGAAAAGTACTATAAAAGCAGAAGGTCTTGGAGATTTAGAAAGAGTCACACCTGACACATATACACTTGACATATGTTAACAGAAAGAGAAAAACACTAAATCTTATACCAAACAAAAGTCATCTCATCCAAATGGCTGGTGTACTGGAAGGCCTTATCTGACTAGTTCACTAACTGGATGCAATACAGCAACATAGCTTGGGATGGGTGGGGTAGGGGTGCAGTGCGTGAAAGAACTGAATGATGGCGCATTAGCAAAAGATTTTGGCTACTCATCTCAGCTGGAAAAGTAGAGGAGAATCTTCTGTTTACCTGACCCCATGCTATATAAAGCGACCAGGAATAAAACTGGTATATCCTACCTGACCTTCTGTTTACCATCCCTTTAATAAGAGGCATCAGAATATATTTTGCTGGCACAGTTACTACCCTTGTAAGGATGTAGCTTATGCTGAGATACCTGCATTTCTCTAGGAAGGAAATAAGACAAAGAAAAGGTGCTTGCATTAATGCTGCCTCAGGGCACCAGCAAGTTACGGGTTGGTGGGTTTTACAAGACTACTTACTATGCTATTCAATTAAAAAAAAGAGCAGTTACCATAGCAACACCCACATCTAATGGCTCTTATGCTACCTCTGAGATACAAAGCACCTTCTTACAGAGATACATTGACCAATACAGCATGTCGTGGGAAGTTTTATGCTTCTAGCAACGGTTTAAGGGGGAGAATGTGTGTTCCAATAACCAGACATATTTATATCCCCAGGTTGTAATATTAATTTATAACAAATTGTTTTCATTCCTTAATATCTCTTTTCTTCTCATTACCATTTCTTTTCTAATAGCACCTCTATTTTTTTTCTTTTCCTTCCCCCCAGATGGATGATAGTTGATTAAGTACAGGATGAGATTTGCATACGGGAGCTCTGGGATATGTCCAGCATATCAGGTGGATCATATCTTTCTGTAGATCTCATATCTAGAAAATGCTACCACTTTACCACAGTGGAGCAGTCACAGCAGCCAAGTGGAAGCCAGGGGCTAGTAGGTGTTTGTGGAATTCAGTCTGACACTATTGGTGGCAAGAGATGGCTTTGCTGTCCTGAAAAGGGATGGAAGGCAGCAAATTTTATTTCCCTTGCTAGGAGGGAAAAGTGAGAAGGTGAGATAGTGGTGCATCTTCCCTAGAGGTGGAGAAGAGGATGTGGAAGCCTTTTTCTTGTCCTTCATTACAGGTGTGGTTGAATGGGAAAGAAGTTACATGACCCCTTGAACATTGCAGGAGCCACACACACACACAGATATGCTGGAGCTGGAGAGTCACAGTCAGAAATGTGAGGAAGAGAGAAGGAATAGCTGTTTCTGAGGATGTCTTCCTCTCTCCTTGGCCCTCTCTATGGACATTGTATTTCTTCACAAGTCAGAGAGGGCACATACACTTCATGGTTCATGGAAGATACTGCAGGATGCTGCGTCTCCCGTCTCCAACTGCTGCTTTAAAAATATCCCTATCAAGTGGCACTTGGGCAGGCAGGACTGGCTCCCATGGGGACCTTGGAGGCATGAGGGGCAATGCAAGACTCATACAGCTCCTTGCCTTTCCCTGGGCAAAGCCTAGCTGGGGGTCTCTGGGTCTCACAGCTTCCATGCCACTCCCACCACGTCTCTGAACTGTGGGGTCAAAACTGACAGTTTCCAGAAACAAAAAAAAAAAGAAAGTGAACCTCTGATTTTGACTCTTCTGTTTATCTTAGCCAGCCCAGTAGGAGAGGAACAACATGTTTTTCCTTCGTACACCAAATATTCCTTGTAAATCTAAACAAAAAAAATCCAGAAAAAACTCTACATACTTAAAGAAAAAAGATTGATACAGATGAACTATATCAATTATTTTATGTATAGATTATCTGCAGAAACACAGGCACTGCTGTTTTGTTACCGCAGCATCACTGAAAAATATCTTTCATTTAAATTGCAAGACTGAGTATCAGTTCCATGTTATTTTTCCATGAACATAGAGCTCCATGTATTATTTGTGATGTTCCTAATTTTTAATTACCCCAAATTAAAACAATAGAATGATATATGATGAATGAAACCAAGCATATGTTAAAAACATCTAAACAGTTTTACCTGGGAAAATGAACAGAAACATAAATTGCTTGTAGTGCATATTTAAAAATTCAATAGCAAGCTAAAATTATCATTTGCATTAATGTATTCTGAAATATGAATTATTAAGTGATTCACATTGGCGGAACAAAAGCCAGTTTGGAGAACCTGGCTTTAGCCTGCAGCATTCCTCAGCAGCCTTATCTTCCCAGTCCCCTCTAAATAGTGCTAAATATAGAAAGGGGATACTTTTAATTGGAAAAATGTATATGCAACACCTCTGTGAAAAAAAGAAAGCCCTCTACATTTCCAAGCATTTTTTTAAAAAAAACAAACCCAACCATCTGATACAAAAGAAATTCAAATATTCAATGATGTTCAAGGCTCCCAACTCTTTTTCTCTTTTTCCTTTTTTTAATCCCCTTTGTATTCTCTCTCCTGTAATTTTTTGCTTTGTTTTAATCCTAGACATCACATAGTTTTTTGTTTGGGTTGTTGTTTTTTTTTTTAATCCCTTCATTCTTTACACAGAGTTTCATTGTTTAGAGGTCAAGGCAACAACCTGCCAGAGGGAAGCATGGCAAGCGCCCATGCCTGCAGTACTGTGGAGCAACCAGGGATAGTGGCAGGTGTGCAGAACTGGACTCGGCAGTATCCAGGAGGAACACTGGGCAGTGGGACAAGGAAGTTTCCCCACCTCTAGGGTAGGAGAGCTGTCTTTCTTCTCTAGACAGCAGCAGAGGGGATTGTGCAGGGTGGGAAATCTGACTGAAACATTATCCAGTACTTCATCCAGCAAAATCTTAGTTCACAGAGCAATCCTTCCTCCTCTGCATTGTGTAAGAAGAGGGAAACCAAGGTTTTTTGTTTCTAGAGCTTGGTCTTCATAATTCAGTGTCCCTTTATAAGGCAGTATTTTCCCTCCCGCCTTTTTGTTTTGGGCTGAGGAAATAAGATCTTGATGGATAGCAAGACTTAAAAATGCTAGTTAAAGAGGGACAGCTAAATGATGGAAAAGCAGTCTCAGGTCACTCTTGGACTCCTGCCCTTCTTCTGTTGTGCTGAACATCTAGTAACGAGTTTGTAGAAAAGTCAAAGTTCTTAGCCTGTATTCACAGTGCTCTGCTTTCACTCTACACTTCCTTAACTCCAGCTAACTTCAGTGAGAGGACTGTTGCAAAATATCTTTGTCTACTCAGGGCTGAGATGCTGCTGCTTCTCAAAACAGTTTATCAATCATAAATGCCAGATCTGCGATATGCATCATACAGCCCAAGTTTGCAGACTTCTTTCTGCACTGATACACCAAGCCTTTGGAAATTCAATTTGTCTTCATGCCATGTGACTACACATATATTCTGACTCACTATTTCCATTTCTCCTATGTATTCGTAAAAAGAAAAAGATGGTTGGAAAAAATAATCTCTGTAGCGTTATTTCTATAAAAATTCATTTCATATGTGAAGTGTTACTCTGCTCTGGGAAAAGTGACACCAAAGGACTTATGTGTAATTATGTCTATGTGTTGTGCATATACAAACACACACATACACAGGGCCTGATGGGCTATGCTAATAAAGAGACAAAAAGTGGATGCGACATTTACCCATTACAATAAACATAGGTCAAAAAATAAATTGCCGTGGGATCATTTGGAGGAGAGCTATGCATGAATAGCTCTACATGGCCAGAAGTCTTGCTACTCCAGTATCTTGTCATCACGCAAGCATCCTTAGGAACACTGGTTTCCAGAAATATTTTAATCCTGGTCTCCACACATCAAAAAGGGATATAAATCTTGAAGTTAAAGAGTTTCTTCCACTTTAATCAAATTTATTAACCTGTCTGGATATTTTTATTTTATTGTTAGGTATCAGGTTCTTCAATCAATCAATCAATCTGCTACGTATGTGGCCCCTGAGGACTTCTGGAACAGCAAATAGTTTAGCTACATTCATGCAAGCAGGAGAAATCATCAGTCTTTCAATAGACTTGAATTTTCCAGTTTTCTATGCCTTTGAATTTCCCCATGTTCTAGTACCAAAATCCATAATGCTCACTGGGAGAGGAGCAGGAAGGGCAGGAGCTGCAGAACCTGGTCATATAAAGCTCCCATGTTTTGCCTAGGAGACTCCAGCCCAAAGTGCAGCTTTCAAACCTGCCCAATGATTCCATACTCTGTGCATGCTCTTTGCTGGTTGACCAGAGAGACTGAACATTACTCAGATTTTTTGAAGATGAAAATGTGTGGAGATACAGCTCCACATGAAGCTCCAGGTGGCCAGAACATGCTTACCATTGAACTGCAAGAGGAGTGTCTACTCTGGCCCACTTCACCCACACTTATTTGAGACATTTGTCTCATCCTTTGCTGCTTCTCATGGGATGTGATCCCTACTCTGAAGCAAACATGGCTAAAGTGACCTGGCTCCACCTGCCTGTGAAGTTGCATTTCCAGATAAACACCCTAAGGGATGCTTTTAGCCATTGGTTGTCTAGAGTGGCCAGATCACCCCAATTCTTCACATGGAACAGAACCTAGGCCAGCAGTTCCCCCAAGTCATTCCGTGCCTCACTGTTACCTGTATAAAACAAAGGCTAGGGTACCTCACTAGCCATGGGGACTGGGCACTCTGTTTCCCATTCCTTTTTGGCATGATTTCCAAAGGCTTACTGGCCCTGTGCACCTGGCGTGGAAAGAGTCCCTTTTTGGCATCTCATTACTAGGTTCCAGGACCTCTCACCTTCCATCTTTCTGCTGAGTCTCCTGAACTAGGGCAGCAATTACTGCTCAGGCCCCTTCTTGGAGACAGTTTGCTCCCACCTGCCGAGTTCAGCCGAGCAGTGGTGAGTCAGGGGCCATGCTTGCCCATTTCTCCACATTGTTTCACGTTCAGTTAAAAACAAAGCTGTCAGTAATTAACAAAACATGAGATATTTGAGAAACCAGATTTGCCAAGCTGCTATTTTAGCAAATCATAATGGTGTCGCTGCCAAAATCATCACATCTCTTCTCCCCTCTGCCCCCCCTCCTCCAGAATCAGTTGTATGCTGTGAAATTGAAAAACTGTGTGTGCAGGAAGAAAGTGAGATTCAAAGAGAACTGTGGTTTTTCAGTTTGTAACACTACTGATGCAGATCATGTCATAAACAAAACTGATGGCACGGTCTAAAAAGTTCTTGTTTCTTTGAATTTTTCTTGCTGTCTGAGTAATAATAAACAAGCTGGTCCTCATCAAACAAAAAAATCACCTACCATAGACTTTTGTGAAAAAAATATAATTATCTTCCTTTAAATAGAGGGAAAATCATGCTGGCAGAATTGTAGCCTTTCATATGATGTGGTTTGTAGGCCAGGAGTAAAGTACAGAGCTTCAAAGCCTTAGTTTGGCATGTTAACTGTTGGACTGCAGTGTTGTCCACTCCTGTGATGAGCTTCATTGAAGGATGAGCTCCCAACATCAGAAGTTATTACAGGCCTCAATCTGCACCATGCCTATTTATTGGTTTAGAACGTGCATAACTCTTATATCTAACAAACTTTAACTGGAACAGAAAGCTCTCACTTTCTCACCAGTCACTTAGTATTTACCAAAACCCAAGGAATCCTACGCTATATAAAACATTATCTAGATGTGTATGTGTTTAAAGAACCTAAATATTCAACAGTTTTTAGGCTTTGTTCTGAGTTCAAGCATAATAGGAAACAATCTTGATATTTCTAAGAAATCAGGCAGAAGTCAAGTACTGGTCAGAATGATATTCCCTAGGAGTTTTGTTACAGGACAAAAGCAGTATGAGGTCAGGCATTAAATAAGGTGTAAAAAACCATATTAAAAGCCTGAGTCAGGACCTCCACGAGTCGTCAGAAATTTTCTGTCTGACTTCTGTGTACCCTGGATCAGTCTGTGAAAGAACATTATGATTTCACATGTCAGTACTCAAACTTCAGGGTATCAAAGTTTATACTGCCCCAAGGCATTTGGATTTTGGTAGCACTATTTTTCATTAATAGGAGACAACTTCTTTTAGAAGCCATATAATAAATGTTGAAGAATAATTTAAAACTGGGAAGCTAATGTTAAACTCACTGATATAATTGATTAGCACCTCTTTGTTGACTCATGGTGACATTTTCTGAAGTGCTTAAACAGCTGAAGAATACAAACTAATTAAAATGAATTTACGTCCCTTTGAAAAAAAGGAAGCATTTTTAAAGGTGTCCAATTAGGATACCCTTTACCTACTAGAAATGAGGGAGAAATGAGTGTCAACTTTCTAAAACTGGTTTTGAAAATCTCACTTTTAATTCTTTCTATTTCTGTATTTCAGTATTTTTCCATTCCAATACATTTATGCAAGCACTGTCACTACATCTTGCTCTTGTAACAGGTACTCTCAGCAAACACAGCGATACGGCAATACTCATGTAACCAAGATAACTCCTCCAGTACTGCAGCATCACATTTCTCAACATGTGAGACAACGTCTATCCAGGGATTTGATGGAATTTCCTGGAGTGCTTTAGCTTCTTTCTGGTTTCTCTCTCTCCTCTTGCTGGTTGTCTCCTATCACAGACAGTCCCTTAAAGTTAAAATAGTCTGCCACCGGCTGTGAGTGCATATGTAGGCACAAAGTTGCCTTATTATTCCTAACAGTGACCTATCTTGTCTGAGAACTTTGCTGAGGATTTTTATTCATGGGAGCTTTATACACCCAGTGTACCTGACGTGCTGTTAATATGGGTATTAGCTTTTACAATAACTCTGACCTCTTCCTAGAGGCATTTGCATAATTATTTCATGCTAAGTAGAACAGCTTCATGTCTTGAGGAAGTGCCTTTGCACCATTTCCAACAGCGCCCATGGGAGCACTAGATTCTAGTGTTCCTTCAAAATTGGGTCTCTCATATCTGAAGATATTGGCTACATGGTCACTTCTCCCCTTCTTTCCTCTCAGTATTAGCCCTCAGGGGGAATTTAGGTGTGCTCTGGGACCTCCTATTTTGTTGGGCTTTAATACCAGCTATTAAACTCAGAGGAAATCCAGAGCTTGAGAAACCCAGCAAATCTTTGATGTGAGGTAAGTCTCAGATGAGCACTCAATAGTTAAATGGTTTAAAGGGTTTTGCACATCAGCACAAGCAGAAAGGTGAACACTGGAGGGTTGTAGGTACCTCCACAGCTAGCAGGCAATTTAGGGTTTTAAGGAGAAAGTCCATAATGTTCAAACACTGAAGTTAGACTCTGCTCAGAGTTGTGATAGAGGCTACTGCTGATCCACACCAAGATATTGCCTCTTCTCGCCCAGCTCCAGGCCGGACTGGGCCATAGCACATCTCCAGGACTATACATACTGCAACTCAGTTAAGGCAAACCATGCTTGTTTATTCTCAACGTTTTTGATAGGATTTTTTTTTACTTACATCATTTTAGTCAAACATGGAGTGACAATGATACTGGCAGCAGATCTGAACTGAAGGGGAAAGAGAGGCAAAGGAAGATAACTGATGAACAGCTGAAAATGGGCAGTGTTTGGTAATCTCTTAGTTCATATTAACTGCAGCCATAAAGCTGGTTTACATCTGATTATAACCTTTGTCTTCTAGAGAGAATTGAGTCCCTTGGTGGACCTTAGCAGTTTCAAGAAATTATCTATCTGCATATCCTATACTGCTTAGGTATACGAGTAAGATATTCCTTACAGCCCCTCCCTCAGACACTCTGGAGACATGAGACAGACGATTCCAGTCTGGATCTGTTCCACTCCAATTATCCACTGTTTTTTTGTAACATATTTTTTATTTAAATAAATCAAGAGGTTCCATTTAGCACATTGCGTTTGTCTTGGCATACACTTCACACATGCAGAAACTCTATATTAAGGCTTTCATACAGCCGTTAGCAAAAGAATCAGCCAAATGTATCCCTGGTGTATAACTATACTGACTTCAGTGAAGTTTCATCAGGGTATCCCAGTTCTGTTGATTTGTCCCCTTCATTTTCTTTCCAAAAGACAAAACACAAGAAAACGTGTGTTTGTATTTAGTTAACACAGCATAATCCCTGTTTGAGACATATGCAATCCCCTGCACTTATTGCTATATTGCTTGCTGCTTTATAGGAATAATTTTCACATTTATATATCATCCTGGTTTTATGACAGATATAATAACAACATAGTTTTCAAGAACAAGTAGTGGCAAGTCAGGAAACATTAAAGTCACCATTTGCCCTATGAACATAAGCCAGCAACCTTGAAGTGAGTCTGTTGGCACCAGCAAACATAAGAGAAGCAGGAGTCACTTAGTTTTGAGTGCCAGTCTCCCAGGATCAGGTCTTGGGCCTATTTCAAACTAACAGTTAGAGTAGCAATGTCGAAACGGTAAGAAGCAGCAGATCCAACAAAAGTTTGTTGGTCTGGTATGAGAGGTGGGCAGAACTTCACCCGGCTTGCAGAGCAATGCATTGCATTGCCTGGTTGTCATGTGTCCACGTTTGCTTCAACAAGTGTTGAGAGATGTAACTTGCCCTGCTGTAAGCAGAAAAGCAGAGCACTTCCTACTATGAGAGTCAGTTCAGAAGAATTAAAGCAAAGTGACATGAGTCAATATTTTCATTGATGACATGGATGAGGGTATTGAGTCCTTCATCAGTAAATTTGCGGATGACACTAAGCTGGGAGCTTATGTCGATCTATTGGAAGGAAGGAAGGCTCTTCAGAGACCTAGATCGGTTGGATAGCTGGGCAGTATCCAATGAGATGAAATTCAATAAGTCTAAGTGCCGAGTCCTGCATTTTGGCCACAAAAACCCCCTGCAACGTTACAAGCTGGGGGCAGAGTGGCTGGACAGTGCCCAGGTGGAAAGTGACCTGGGGGTACTGGTTAACAGCCAGCTCAACGTGAGCCAGCAGTGTGCTCTGATGGCCAAGAAGGCCAATGGCATCCTGGCCTGCATTAGGAACAGTGTGGCCAGCAGGAACAGGGAGGTTATTCTACCTCTGTACTTGGCACTGGTGAGGCCACACCTTGAGTACTGTGTCCAGTTCTGGGCCCCTCAGTTTAGGAAGGACGTGGAGATGATTGAGCATGTCCAGAGGAGAGCAACGAGGCTGGTGGGGGGCTTAGAGCACAAGCCCTATGAGGAATGATTGAGGGAGTTGGAACTGTTTAGCCTGGAGAAAAGGAGGCTCAGAGGTGACCTTATCACTCTCTACAACTTCCTGAAAGGANTTGGTGACATTGTCTAGTCTAGTCGAGGTATTTGGGCAAGGGTTGGACTAGATGATCTTGGAGGTCTCTTCCAACCTAGTAATTCTGTGATTCTGTGAGTCAAGGATGTGAGAATTGGGTGAGCTCCCCTAAAAATTAATTTTTGCCACTCTGCGATCAAAGACTTTTATCAACAACATGGGTGGAAACATAATTACATTATGGACTAAGACATCATTAGAATAACAGAATCATTATGGTTGGAAAAGACCTTTAAGATCATCAAGGGCTATTGGCTTGGGAAAGAGTGGCTGGAAAGCTGCCTGGCAGAAAAGGACCAAGGAGTTCCAGTCGACAGCTGGCTGAACATGAGCCAGCAGTGTGCCCAAGCGTCCAAGAAGGCCAGTGGCATCTGGGCCAGCAACAGTGCAGCCAGCAGGACTAAGAAAGGGATGAGCCCCCTGTACTCAGCACTGATGAGGCCACAACTTGAGCACTTTGTTCGGTTTTGGATCCCTCACTACAAAAAAGACACGGAGGGTATCCTCAGGTAGAGAAGGGGAATGGATCTGGGAAGGGTTTGGAGCACAAGTCTGATGAGGAGTGGCTGAGGGAGCTGGAGTTATTAAACTGGAGAAAAGGCAGCTCAGGGGAAACTAAGGTCTCCACTCTCTCTCTATGACTACCTGACAGGATGTTGTAGTGAGGTGGGGGGGGTCAGTCTTTTTTCCCAGATCACAAGTGATGGGATAAAAAGGCCTGAAGTTGTGAAAGGGGAAGTTCAGGTTGGATATTAGGAATACTTTTCATGGAAAAGGTTGTCAAGCATTGGAACAGGCTGCACAGGGAAATGGTGGAGTCACCATCAACAGAAGTGGATATGGCACTTGAGGACATGGTTTAATGGTGAAGATGGTGGTGGTGCTGGGTTAACAGTTGGACTTGATGATCTTGAAAGTCTTTTCCAAACTTAATAATTCAATGACTCTATGAACAGGAAACACTCTTTTTCCTGCCACTCATGGGTCTTTTATGTAATGTTATGATCTCTGCAATACTGTGTTTCTGGGTGTTGAAGCACTGATGAGCACTGAGAAAGTACCTACTCAGGGTAATGATGAGCTCAGGGCCAACGGTTATGGCACAGACTGAAGGGGAGAATGTGATTAGTGTGTCAAGAAGAAGGTGAAAGACTTATTTAATCACCATTCAAACAGGATGCAGAAACCTGATAACATGGGCTTTTCAATTTAGAAGATATGTAACAACATTCTATGGCAGGAAGTTGAAAGTAGTCAATATCAGAATAAAACTGACATGCAGATTTTTAACATTCAGGAAAATGAGAGTGGAATTATTTCCCAAGGGCTGCAATAGAGTATATATCACTGGAAAACTTTAATCAAGAGAGAATGCGGTGAGGTTTTTGTTTTCCAAACAGATATGCTTTAATTCAAGAAGGATTTAATTGAAGCCAGTACTGCAATCTGCACAATACAGGAGACCATGTTAAGTGTAACCCTTGATGTCATGACCATATTTTACAGGCATAGAAGCTCAAAAGCAGGATTGTCCATATATAAAAATAGTCTTATTTATTACTAACATACAGAGCAGTGGGACAGGACTAATATTACTAGGCTAAGCATTTATATGCTCAGTATCCATGGGGCAGCCACCTTGTGAGCCTCTGCTGGCCAAGGTGCTGTCAATCAAGCAGACATGTGTCAACCTCTGTATCTCCTTGATGCACTGCCTGCTTCCTTTCTTCTTTTCTCATAAAGTCAATGGTAATTTTCTGGTTTTTTCCCCCCTCCCAAATCTAATGATTTTATTTCTCTGCTTTGAGCATTACTAACCAGTACTGACCTAACAAACTCACTTCTGTGGTCCTTCTTTGTTTCTGCCTTCTTGCCTATAAAATTCTCTCACCTCCATCTAAAAGAGAGAATGACAGCAACAGCTCATTTTTATTAAAACTGAACCCTGAGTCACATAAATGGTGGTGTAACTTCTGTTTTTGCAGTCAACAAACATTCAAGGACCATATCTGCTCCGAGACTTCCCCTCACAGATTGCAGATATCCCATGTGGACATACAGCTTAATGAAAAGTGCCGCTCAGCCTTCTTATGCATGAGGGTTGCAAGTATACCCAAAGAGATGGAAGGAATGGTTCTCACCTTACTTACTACATGTAATGTAAGCCATGATTATGGAAAACTGGAAATTTAGTGATTAAAAACAAATTCTGCCACTGTACACAAATCCTGAGGGTTATATATGAGATATGTGCTTAAGATCTCATAGAGATAGAGATAGAATAAGCTATCAAATAAATAGTACTAAGTACAGCTGTGCTCTTATATTTCACGTTTCATATCTTTTTTGATAATTTTACTACACAGAAAACCCACGGGCTGATGTGTTTGGGAATAATGTATATGCCAAAGTTCAAACATCTATATCGATTCTCTAAGGTGTTAAAATTGCCTAAAAAATATAACAGGAAGAGTGCATTTTATCCCTATTTTCTATAGTTCAAAATTTAATTACAAAACCAAACCCAGCAACTCCACTGTGTGTCCTTCAAGGAAAATGTAGTACTTTGGGTAAATGTTGACAGAATTATGAACATTCTGCAAATGCCCTGTAGAATAAAAGTATTTGAATTTTGTGAATCTCCACAATGTAAAGAAAATTATTTTCTACTACTGATAACAAGTGGTATCATAATCAGTCCTTAGTATCCTGCTTCACAAGCCTCTGTAGCATGCCACTGTCTTGCAAGCTACGTAGAACCTGAGCATGCATCCCACTCAGCACTGCTATGACAAGCAGAGGGAAAACAACTGCCTTCAGCTATAGTGCAAGACTTTTTTGGTGGATAGGCAAGTAGTGTTTGTTCTGGCTGTAGTATCTTTTTTAGAGGTTGTGTACTGCTGAACCTGAAAACTCTACTAATGGCTGTGTGTGTGAAACCGTGACAGATGGATTACAGAGATAGATAACATTGGGCATTTTTATGTACTTGTAGTCCGATCAAAAATATTTCATTTTTATGCCCATGAATACTTCAAAGAGTAAAATAACAGAAACTGTCCCCCCACAATAAACCCGAAAACTCACACTTGTCCTCCTGCCTCCAACCAACAATAAATCAACAATACCAAAATACTAGCATAGATAAAAAAGGATCTGAGAGGACAATTTATAAAAGCATCTACCTCACCTCGAAATAAGATTCAAGTGAGGTTCTATCAATAATCATGCTTGGGGCTTGATTATCACACCAGCATGTACTACTAGTATGTAGAGCTAAGAAGTGATTTTTGGTTTTTGACATGAAGCTTGAGAGAGATAAGATCAAGCAAATTCATCCCTTTTGCATTGCTTTGAGTCTGACACCTGTGGCAGTACTTCTGCAGGTCCATAGCCCGTAAGACTGCACCCTGCCCGCTGTTAACGTGTGCCTGTAGGACTCTTGCAGACAGTTGGGGTACACCACTAAGAGATGTCCAAAACCTCCTCATGTGAACATTCTGCAGGGGGATGTGACATGCTTTCAGTCTGGCTCTGAAGGGAGAGCCCACCTGATGAATTTGGCTGAAGCTAAAACTCACTAATTGAATGCCACTCTCTGGGCTTATGAGTACCTCCTCTTTCTTCAGACTGTGGAAAAGAAATGCAACTCATCTCTTCTTTCCTATTTTCCCACCGAAAGAGCATCAGCACCAACAAGGTTCTCAGAAATTTGTACATGTTGTTTTTCTTCCTCTTTCAAAGACTTGGGAAGATTTCAGAGTGACTGTTCTCCTAGCATTAGGATACTTCCGCTTCTAACAGAAAAAAACACAGGGCAGATCTCTGCAAACAATTTGTTGCTTTTGTTTTAAATTAAAGCACTTCCATTCTCAGAAAGACTTTCAATATGGATGTTAAGGCAAAGTTTGTGTTGTTCCTTATTTAAAATTGCTCATCCATTCTCAATTATGGCAGAGACTCTGAGCACATTATTTAGGTGTCTGCCTGGAGTGTATATGTGTGTATGAATGTGTCCTATTTTGAGCTATTTTAACTTGTGCTTCATATTCTAGTCCTTTCTGATAAGTAGAGTTTATGTCAGAATAATTGGCCTGAGGATTTTTCTTTCCAGTCCAGTACATTTCTGAAGTACAGCTACATGGGAGATAATGGAAATGCCTCTAGAGTATCTGCCTGACAAGGGAAATAGCAAGAGTAAGGAGTGAACACAGAACAGGGACCTTGTCAAAGAGTGTGCAAGTGAATCAGTTCAATCAGTTACTGTGGGTGACGCATCTGAACAAATTGAAGCTGACACAATGGTCAATTTGACTGGGGAAAGTATAATTTTGGGTTAGGGTGAACACCTTTAATCTGTCAATTGTGGCAGTTTTAAACCTTTAATTGAAAGAGCAGGGTACTGCCTTACTCCAGATGTCTGTCAAACCCATTCACCCTCCTCTGATCACTGATCAGTTTGCAGAATCTTCTTGCATTTACTGATTAGGCTCCTAAATATTTCCTCCCTTAGACAAAATTCTTTGCTCCACCTAAAGAAAATATCAATCTAGCAAAGACAGCCCCTCAGAATAACACTTTGATTCACCTAATTTTCAAGCAGATGGTGTTAAGGGCACAGGAAACAACAAAACAGAGTATCACCATGTGTTTAATTTTAGCTCTAGCTCCCTGAATTACCATTTCAACTATAAAACACTATATTACTTTCAGTTTGCTTGTGTGCCTGAATAGTGCCATTCCAGAATTGCAGTCATGTCTTTCTAGTGTAATTCAGAAGGGGGCGATTTCTGCCCTGGGAGCGCCACTCCCAGAAGATGGTTGAGTTTCCAGCTCAGTTTACTTGTCCCACCTGTCCCAGTCTGGGACAGGTAAGTGAATGATTTCCATAGGCACCTTATCCACAGACCCATCTGTGAATTTACAGACCAAGAATACTGACTCATGGGAAGCAAGCTTTGGAAGAAGAATTGCTCCATCTCTACCCACTTTCAGGCAGATGGTTCTATGATTTTTCAAAAGAAATGGTCCATATGCTGCTCATAATCTCTTGAGACTTTTACCCCAATATCACTGCTTCTAATGTTTAGATTAAAGCAACAAGAAATTGGAGAATAAAATCAGCCTGACCTTACAGCAAACAAACACATCACTTGCTGCATGAAAGTTTCTCCACTTCTATGCACCATCTCAGGCAAATTCAAGATCAGAATCACAGAATATTCTGGGTTGGAAGGGACGCACAGAGATTATAAAGTCTGGAGTTTCCTTATCTTAGTTCATGCTGCAGGTGAGCCATGCCTCACACTAACATCCTTCTCTGAATACTGAACCTGACATTCTCCACAGCACTTGGAATTCTAGCCTTTTTAATTTTATGGTTATCACTGATACTGTTGTTTTAAATGTTTGTTGCTGTTGCAGCTCTAGAGGCAAAAGGAGAGAGGAACCTTTTGTTATTCTTAACAGCAACCTTGCTATTGTGAGGCAGGCCATAGAGAAGCGCTGAAGAAAAAAGCAGATTCTCATTCCCTGGTAGGAGAAAACACAGCAAAGTATTAAAGCAGAAAAGCAAACTCATTTCTTCAGCGTGTGAGGTTGAAATAAACAGGCAAAGAAGCATCCCACCCTCCAGAGCTTCTCAAGAGTAAATCATCCAAACTATTAGTTATCAATCCTCTACACTGTCATTATTCTCTGCCTGTCAGCTCCCTGTCTGTTCCACCTCTCTTGTGTTATTATGGTTGCCATGCCGTCTTCTCAGCAGCTTCTATCACTTATAATAAAACAGTGAGGCGAAAAGACTCACATTTGGGCTTCCAAATTACTAGATATTAAAGGAACAACAACAAAAAAATGGCTAGTGCCCCCCACCCCCAAACAGACATATAAACAAAACACCACCAAACCAACAGACAGAATTAAAGGAAAACAAGAATGCGAGAGTGAGAGAATTTTGCAATCTGTAAATGATTTCTGCTTCTGGGATTGCATACGTCATGAGGATTTATAGGTCAGTCCAGAGCTTAAAGAGCAGATATTTTCTCATTATTTATCTTCCTAGCTAAGGAATAAGATTCCTTGTTAAGGAAATCTGCATAACACATGCAATGTAAATAGACCAGGTCCTACGATCAGCCTTTCTACCAGCTCATAAGGGGTGAACTGAAACACCCATCAAAGAGAAGTTTCATTTTACCCTCCATGACGGAAAGAAATGTGCTCACTAGTGTCTGATCCTGAAAATGTCAAACAACAGAACTGAATATAACCTCTTTCCTGGCTATCCTCTGATATAGCTAAGAACATTTAAAGTTTCTTGTATGAACAATCAACTGAATAGCAGGCTTCAGCTTCTTCACCTCATCCGAATACCTGAGGTTTTGAGCTCTAATCAAAGAGTAGTTTAATCAAAATGCTATTCTGAATAATATCACTGCTATATATGCTCTTCATAAATCACAACCTGTTAGTGCTATGCTGCAGTCTCTCAAACTGATCAAAGCGGTATCACTTCCACAGGCATCTCTCCTCATTAGAGCCCTTTTGGGCTTTTTACTTATGTAGCCACAGAAATGAAGCAACTTTTAAGGATCCACTTCTCTAACCATTGCCCCCCCTTTGTGGACAAATCAGTGGGCACTTTGGAAGCTATTTGCACCTATCATCTTCTCTCGTGAAGGTAGAAGGGAAAAATCAAAACAAAAAAACCATTCCAACAACCTGAATTGTGAATTTTCTTCTTGTGTTCCTTACATCAGAAATATCTGATTCAGAACTATAGAATATTCCCTCCATCTTTTAACATCTTTCCAAAATATGTGTGTTTGACACATTTACAACCTCCATAGATTTTTGCATATACTCTTTGGTCTTGTCCGCGTAATTTGGCTGAATAGGGATCTCATATGTTCCCAAGGCAGCTGAGACTGTGTCTGACCTCGGAAGTGTTTCTAACTCTGGGATCACAGGATAGCTTGTATGTTAAGATTCCCTTTCTGACTGCTCTTCCCTGAAGAGATGCCTCTTCCATCCTCTTGCTCCAAGCCTTAAAAGTACTGCTGAGACCACTCAGGCCTGAACTACCTACTCAATGACATACACCTCCAGGGTGATAGAGTCACTTTAGAATCAAAAGTAATAAAGAGAAAAAGAAACACAGACTTGCATAGGGGCCTATAAAATAACACAAACAGTAAAGCTCTTCAAGTAAAGCATCAAAAGCCTTCATAATACTTTGCAGGGCCAATGTCCTCTTCTTGGGACTCTGTGGGACCTCCTTTCCTCTGCATATATTGTGGCACAGAATGAAAGAAACCTTGTCCCTATTCCTGAAATCTTAGTTTCTTATAGCAGCCACCCTGCTTCTTGGCATTTTCAGGCAGTTCAAGCTCAAATCCCATTGCAGGTGAACTGTAACAACTAGTTCCCTGAAGTATGCTTGTACCCTTTAACAAATCTTTTACTCTGAGAAATACTACCACTGACCCCCACAGATGCTGTGATGGTGAGGTGCTGTGTGAAATTTTAAATATAAGCAGGGATGTGGACAACCTCGATTGATGGATCGAGGCCAGTTGTATGAAGTTCAACAAGAAGTGCCAGGTTCTGTGCTTTGACCAAAACAACCCCAGTCAGGTTCAAAATAGACAGGACCAAAGAGAGGAGTGGGAGAAAAAAACCCTGAAACCATAGAGACATCCAGACAACAAGCCACCTATAACATACATCTAAGGTCCTCTAAGGGGAAAGCTCTAGGGACAGCATTAGGCACCGGCACACCCCCCCATTTCCTACTGTATTTAGCATTGATATGGCTTCACCTTGAGCACTGTGTGCAGTCCTGGGCCTCATAATTTAAGAAGGACATGAAGGTCCCTGAATGAGCCCAGAGGAGGGCACTAAAGCTGGAGAAAGGGCTGAAAGGCTTGCCCTCTGAGGAGTAGCTGAGGCCTTTGGACTTTTCGAGTTTTGAGAGAAGGAGTCTGAGCGGCAACCTCATTGCTTCCTGAGGAGGTGAAATGGAGAGGGAGGTGCCGATCTCTTCTCCCTGAGATCCAGGCACAGGACATTTTGGAATATTATAAAGCTGCAACAAGGCAATTTTGGACTTGACATTAGCAAACAGTTCTTTACTGAGAGGGTGGTCAAACCTTGGAACAGGCTTCATAGAGAGATGACCAGTGCTCTAAGCCTCTCAGGGTTTAAGAGGCATTTGGATGATGCCCTTAATAGTGTGCTTTAACTTTTGGCCATCCCTAAATTTGTCAGGCAGTTGGACCTAATGATTATGTGTCCCTTCCAATTCTAACTCTTGCATTGCACTCTACAACACAGTATCAAACAGAGGTGGAGGCCGAGGCCTGAGCTGAGATGGGGCTCTTGAGTTTATGGAAAGGAGTGTAAGTGGAGGCCCCAAGTTAGGCTAGTCGTGACTGTTAAGGACTCAGGGCCCTCAGGACCTTGACATCCATTGTGGGGCATTGATCCGTCTATCTTTAGGTAACCCAGTGGGGCATTTAAGCTAGCCTGACCTCTCAATATCATCAATGGCAGATATTCGGATTCACTTGTACAACATAGTAGGAATTTGCTTAGATTAGCTGGATGGTGTGACTGTCCCACTGCAGATCGGACTACCTGATTCTCCCTAGGGAAGTATGATAGTAGTTCTGTTCTTGGGACTCTCTTTATATGCTGGGTTCTGTTCTAGGTAGACTGCACTCTCTCTTTAGTCTCAGAAATCCTAAAGTTTTCTCAGTCATTCTCAGAGCAAATCAGCCTCTGGTTCTTGTAATTAACCTTTTTCCAAGCTATCTACATAGTAGTTCGACAAACTGTAGCTCAATGAGTCTGTGGTATCAGGCTACCCAAGCCCTGTTCTCCTGTGTCCATGAGGAAGGTAAAGAAAACACATTAAAATACTGTAAAATCAGTGCTGTGTGCCAACTGCCAGTGTTACTTGGAAAATATTTGCAGTGTTTGTTATTGACATGCAACTTCTCTTGGTAATTTGTACTGCTTATAGGTCTTTGTGATTCCTTCCCTCTTTGGCTATCCCAAAGAAATGTGCTGTATGGGCCAATATGAGCATTCAGTTGGGCTGATCCACTCCAGTACCCTTCCGTATTAGGCGAAAATGTTGTTTTCATTACAAACCTTTAACTGTTAAAAAAACCCCAAATCCCTGCAACTGTAACTGTTTCTCATAAAGTGCACATTGCATAAGCAGTTGCCCCAGGTCCTGGGAACAACAGCCCATCCACACATGGACTGCGCCACAAAAGCAATAGCTCACAGTGGTCAGGCCAGGGCAGAACAAGGACATGCTCTCTTTAAGGGACAGATGGTATCTATTTAGCTAAACATTCTTCCACTAAGGCTGTTTCAATGCCCAGATAATTTTTATCAGCTTCTTATCACATTTGGAAGCCCAGCATGCTTCTGATAGAGGCTGTGTAAGTGCTTCCCAGAGAGTACTGTAGTTTCAGGGTTCAAGGCAACTTATCAGCATGAAGAGGAGGTGTGTGGATGTGGAGGGGTGGAATAAAAACAACCCCATGCCATGTTTACTGATTTTGAAATGTTCTTGGATGGATTTCCAGGTAGAATATAGATACAAGAACGTGGGAGGCCTCCTTCATCCATATTCAGTTTTGCTATACATTCAGGGCCAGACTGTGAGCCTTTAACTCATCTGTGTCTGTGCACTGTTTTGTAGGCTGACATGAAGGAGGTGTGCCAGTGCTCTGAACAACTCAGAGATGCCTCACTGGCATCTGTAGCATGGTATTAAGCCCAAGCTATCCTGGCTCACATCTGACTGCAAAATTCAGTGTAGACATGCAACTTAGCCTGGCACCCACTCTTAGGAATGCTTCACTTCCCAGATACTTCTGTTGTGAGGACAAGGTGTTACTCATCCTCACTACACATATCACAGGGTGCCTTACTGTTAGACTGTCAGGCAGAGCTGTCATCTGAAACCTCTAGAGCAGTGAGGCGATGCAGCCCTGTGTCAGTCCTCTTGAACTGTGAAAGTACCACATGCGAAACTAGTAGTGTGACATCTGCACAGTGTAGCACACACCAAAGCACCTTGATGCAAAAACGGGAGGGTGTTCAGAGAAAGCAGACAGGAAAGCATGGGACACTTATGAAAGGCAAAGAAAAGTCTCTCTCTCTTTCTCTCCTCTTTTCTTTCTTCACCAGGGAACTGGCTCACACAGTACTACAATAACAAGCACTGGCAGGTTGCCCAGCATCGCTGTACTTTGGTTGTAAGTGAACTATGAGGCTCAAGCAATCTTCTGGGAAAAGTTCACACCAAATGTATTGTATGTTATGTTTTCCCCTCATCCTTTTTTTTTTTTTTTTCCCAAAACAGTCTATTATATTGCTTCTCTGCTGCATTGTGGATTTTTTTAAGATCCCCAGGAGCTGCCCTTTTTAAAATGAAACATTTGGGTAATCGAACAGATCTGTTTTTTGAAGTAACAGAGATAAACTAGTAATCCTCCTCTCAGAGCCAGCCTTCAGAATAAAACCAGAGCATAACGCACTAAATGGTGAGGTTTTCTGTTGTTAGACATTTGTTTGTTTAGTTTTTTCTCAGATAAAACCAAAAGGTTAAATGAGAAAAAAGTTAACTATTAAAACACTATCTATATGTTGTACATCTTTCACAGAGTGGAAGCCAAAGCATAGAAGACTTTACAATAGCAATGCAATAAAAGGAAAAATGTTCCAAAGGTCAAGTTCTCTGTTTCACTTGAACTTTTCAAAAAAAATCTCTTGTAGTTGTACATGATAGTCCTGAACACCTCAGAGATGCCAGCTGTAACTTCCTCTATAGCATGCATTATTTTTTACTGTTTCTCAGTGTGGCTTTTGCAGAGTCATAAATAGACATATTTTCTAAGTTCATAGAAACTGTGATCACATTGGACATGATTTATCTGGCAAATTGGACCATGGACAGTCGGAAACTTGTTAACAAAAGTATGCCCATCCATACATAATCAGCCCAAATACATACTTTCCATTGCCCTGCAAATACAGATACTGTAAATTTATAATTTAATGGTTTTTTTACTAATTAGTTTTACTAATTAATTTTATTGTATTAGTGCCTGGAGGCCTTTTCTATGCTTTGTATTGCATTGTGTTAGGTATTGTACCTATATGCACAGGAAGTTTCTTCCTCAAAAGGTTTAGGTTAGCTAAGGGTGATGTGATGACATGGTACAGGAAGCAAATGCAGCAAACAAAAAAACAGTTCATTCAGCTTTAATTTACAGTGGTATTGAGTACCTGTAATTCCTAGAGACCTTGGTAGGAATTTTGGGTGTTCAGCACTTTTGAAATTCAGATTGAAGTTCCTTGCCATGCTTCTGACAAAAGGTCCTTTGAAATTAAAGACAGAAAAGACTTATTAGGTTATCAGGCCAAATTCATCCCAGAAGAATACCCATTGAAGTCAATGAAATTTCACTGGGGATGGATTTACCATAGAAACATTGATCCCCATAGTATATTTAGGAGTGCTTTGTCCTATACAGTTTTAATTAGCTCTACATTAGTCAAGGTACTGTACCATTGTTTCAATCAGCTGCTATAGAAGAGAACTGTCTCTAGCTATCCCTGTCCACGTTTCCCCTCCCACCCCCATCCCTTGCTGCCTCCTTCTCATCCGATCATTATTTTACGTCTAATTTGGCTAATGAATTTCTCAGACAGAGCTTCCTTTCATGTTTGAGAAGGACCTTGTCTGTATTGAGGTTAAAGAAAAAAAACCAAATACAACAAAAACCAAACCAAACCAAAAAACTCAAAACCAGAAAAACTGAGAAAAGCAAAGGCGCCTATAAAGCTTTAAGCTTTTCTTTGTCACACCATCAATCCATATATAGCTAGGTTACAGTTTTTCAGCCCATATTCTGTATTAAGATGGACATGGGTACTTTAGTTTTGACTTTCCAGTTGCATTGTCAGAGCAAGCGGCTTCACTTTTCACACTATTGCAATAGCCACAGTCACGCATGTGTAAAGAATTTCTCAAGTTGCTTCACAGAAATCAGGAAAGCATTTTTAGTTCTGTAGTAAAAAAGCAAAGTATTACAAGGAAAAGTATTGTGGCCATCAGTACTACTGCCTTTTTTCTTCTTTTACAAATCATTTTAACACAAACATGAATCTTTTCTCTGGATCTTGCTGATTATTTTTTTTCCTTCCCTAATGAAATTTCTAATAAGATTATGGGGAATTTGTAGTCTCCGTATGTTTTCGGTCATAGAATTACAACTAAAACAACTGCATAGAGAACAACTGCAGAAACCAGGTTCAGTGCTGACTTCTGGAAAAGAAAAAAAATGTCCAAAATTAAGAAAAAACCTCCAAACCCACATTGGATAAGCTACTAAATCACATCTACGTAAACATGAATGTGTTCACTTTTGAGTCACTGTATTATTTGAACTTGCAAGAAGCAAGACAGTTTGCTTGAGGAAAGTCAGGAAGATCAGAATATAATTTAAACAAATGTCATGTTTTCAGTTTTCCCAATGCTCTTCTGAAACAGGCATTCACTCACTTTAAAAATAACCACAGAGCTTAATTAAGCTTCTTCTGATTGTGCTGGGAGGGTTCCATGTTGTCTTCCTGTGGTCATTTCATCAGCCAGGGCTTTTCATGTAAGAATGTGCTGCATCCATGTCACAGCATGGGATCTCATCACAGACACCTGCTCTCAGTCTGTGAACACAGATTTTAATCCCCCTCCCTGCAAAAATGGTGACAGAAGGACATATTATTTAATTACTCATGCATGCTCTCCAAGACAGGGTCCACAGCTCCACTTGTTTCATATGCCTTGTGCTATTTTTGGGAGATGATCAAATAGAGTGGTTGTTAAAAAAGGAGAAAGCTTCACAATAGACTTCTCTGCTATTTGACGAGAACAATATATGGCGAGATGAGAATAGAGCGGGAACTGAAAATCTAGGTATGGTAAATATAGACATAAAATTATTTGTGACTTCTTTCACTCTCGCTGTGAAGATATGTAAGCTAAGCTGTACTATGTAACTTCACTCTCTCCCACTACAAGATCATGCATACAGCAAAGATTATTTGTGATAGCCACCTCTAACATACTGAAGAGGAGGAAACCAGATTAAATTTACTAAAGCCTTCATCTAAGTAGGATGTACGGTAGTGGTTGTGTTTCTCTCAGGTGCTGGAAGAGGAAAAAAACAGGAGGAAGATGAAAGAAGAAGTATAAGTTTTCAGTTTTGCTTAAACAATGCATTTGCTAAATCACTTCAGTCAAAATCATTTCGCATTTCCTACAAATTCCTATCATGGAGCAAAGCAAAGCACATCTAAATGAAACGTTATATATTGTATCCGGCAAGCAATCACCATACTTGCATTCTCATTGCCCTCAGCAGCACCTGCATTCTTTGATCACAGTCCTTTTATGTGCTGCATGTATACAAAAGACTGAGCCAGCAATTAGCCATTCCAGCACTGGGTCCTGAAATCTCTGCAAATGTTTCAGCCCTTTAATGAATTCCTAAATAGAAGGAAGTTGCAAACAAAGTTCAGCTTGTGTATTTTATGTCAGGTTCCCACAGCACTGTAGGTTTTTAGAGCTTAATTAATGACACTTGCATCCTGTATGCCTTCCAGAGTTTTAGTGGAACTTTTACTGGTCATTTCAAACTTTGACATCTTTTGGACAATTGTCCTCAGAATATTGGGCAACCTCCCCAGTCTTTGGGAGGAAAAAACAAGACATTGCTGCCAATCATGACTCATCTGTATTAACAGGATGAACAAAAACTGTAGGGACAAAACATGCATCATTTCAAGTAAACTACTCATCAGAAATCCTATGCATTGTACAGGAACCAAAATGGGCGATGAAAATTAAAACCACAGCCTAATATACCAGCATTTGGGAACTCTGCCAATGACCCTAATTAAAATTTTGAACTAATCTCTTCAGGGAATCCAAGAAATTCTTTCAGAAAATGGAACATTCTTCTATGCACATCCAACTACTTATCCTGTAAGAGGGAATATAAAGGAGATTGTATTGTATACGATCAGACAGAGGTCAGTCAAGTGGAAAGGACAGTGTGAAAGCTACAGGAAATGAGCCATCTATGAATGAAAACACTGGGATTTCTTCTTGAACTCTCACTCACATAATGTAAGATTTTTCTGGCCCTTGTCTAGGGATCATTACATCAATGGAAATATTTCATTAATTTTAGTGGGATTTTAATCAGTTCCCAAAACAGGAGAATACAAAATAGGTATTTACAATAACAAGGTATGCCAACATGTCCTTTCCCTTCTTTTCCTTTTATCCTACCATTGTTAGTGAGCTTGGCAAGAGTGGTTTGAGATGAATGAGAAGTGTAGAGGCTGTACTGGAGAGGGTCTAAGGCAACTCCTCCGACATTGGCTTATAGACAATAAATAACACACTCAGTACTGTTAGAGATGCAATTAGACATGAAAGAAAGGAGAGTTGGCAATTGGCTGGTAAGTGGAGAGGGAAGGGATGCTGACAAGTATTTTTGAGAAGGGAAAACTCGTATCTTCTTTACTGTTGATAAAAAGTCAGACTAAGATTTGAAGAAGAAAAAATATTTTGATAGGCAGGTGTGAAGAAGAGGAGAATAAGGTAATTAGAGCAAGTATGCAAGGCTAGATTAGAATCTTGTACATCTGGATGGAAAACACGACAAGACAGGTAGAAGTTATAAGGAAAGTCAGAGATAGTAGGGAAACTGCATCATATTTAATAAGTTTTGCCTTTGGAGAAACCAGAAGGGTCCTGTAAAGAAAAATAAGTGAAGGCAGTAGGAGAGAACTATCAAATACTAATCTAGGCTGACTCTACAATGAGTTTCGGTATGTTTAGGTATGCAACAGAGCCTCATAAGTAAAGCACTTCTACTCTGAGGTTGAGTTATTCAAATCCAAGGCTTTTCTTTGGCCAATGTGGAGCTACAGGGTTTAATCATTGCCTGCCTTAAGTATTCCAGAGTCCCTGACACTCATGCAGTCTAGCTGAATTCAGGTAAAGGAAAATGGATGCACAGGCGTCACATGCTGTAAATGAACTAAATGCAAAGCAAGACAGTGGAGACTCAGTTCCCTCAGCTAGTTCTCCCAAGTGAACAAGATCTGCAATGAACACAAACAGGACTTTAGCTCTGATATGCTTGTCATTTGCAGAGTTTTCCCTCTTCTCCCCAGATTAGAAGCAAATAAAACTTCCTCTCTGCTACCTTTTCTAAAGGATCTTTCTGTGACTAAGTCATTTATGTGTCTATATTACATGTAATTCTCTGATGTCAGATAAGAGAGATAATCCTCATAAAGGATTTGTGGCATTTTAGATTACAGCTTCCATTCATATGTTGTATGCATTGCCCTCAAGAGGCTTTAAGTGATGCTATAAAATCCCTGTATTCAGATTACAAAATACTTGCATTCGGCCCTGCCTTATTATAGGTTTAGAAATACCAACAACCCAACTAAGTGGCTAGCTGTTCAGATCCTGCTGTTCTCTTAATCCATGCAAAGGTAAAATACTAGTGGCCAGTGGGATCCTTGTCAGGGTAACAAGATTGAAACCATTTTCTTTGTATTATTTCAACTGTCATTTTACTATAAAGCAAATAATAATAAAGTGATTGCTTAGCAGACACAACCATTTATTCCAGAAAGAAGTCATCTTTGTTTCAATCATAGTTTCTTCAAACCAGAAAGATACTTAATTACTGTGCCTTTTTCTTCCCCCCTTCAGTTAATATCTAAACTCTGTTGACATAACCAGCTGGAATCTCAATATTGGGTTTTACATATAGCTCAAGGTTCTACCTAGGGTCTAAAAACTTTTGTGGAGCTACCTGAAGGTGCCTTCACTGGGCAACTCTCAGGAAAAAGCTGAATAACTACAGCTGAACTGCTGCTTTGGAAGTCAGTTTCTTCATCAGAATTAATATGGCATAATACTTCCAGGAGGTGATAATCACTAGGAAGACCTTTGGTTGCATTTCCTGCTGTGAAATGCATACTCTTCTGATGAAGAAATTTTGGGAAACACAGAGGGGCCATGATCAGCAACTTCACAATATGATACTATTCTGATACAAGGCCAACTCTGGTTTCTAAGCTTGGAAAACAATATAGCCAGTCTCTGTAATACTGGATGGTGTGAACTATTCACACAATGGTATATCCTGCTTAGCACATGTGAGATATCCCTAGAAGGAACATGGCTGATGATAAATTTATATGACATTAACACAAATGTCATTTACAATGCTCATTTGCCTAATTAATAATGTACTTATGTTTCTTGAACATTGCAGTGATCATTTTTTAATTTCCTTTCCAGTGAGAGCATTTCATAGAGTGAAGGAATTTATGTTTGCTCTCCAATGTACGTTAATCTCTATGGCAAAAATCTGCATTTTCTAACCTTACTTACACTGACGTTTTGCCTGCTGCACTTGAGTTCCTGAATGGATTGGCAACATTCAACTAACAATAGCCATTTTCAGCATGGAACAATGATCTACCTCTTAAAAGAAATCTTCATATCTCTTGATTTCAACTATTCAGAAAGAGAAGGTGAAGTATGTAGCATAATTTTGCTACATACAAGCAGGCAAACATCTAATTGAAATACATCTTTAGCACCTTGTGTCTCCATGAGTTAGAATGCCACAGATCTCATCTGTTTGTTGACCTTCTGACTCCCCTGGCTGTGTCGAAATCACCATTGTGACAGCAAGATGAAATAGCTGACTGTGTGAGCATTCCTTGTCCTTTCCAATACACAGCAAAGCTACTTAACTTGACGAAAACTAACTTCTTAAACAGGTTTGAACTTGAACCTTGTTGAGCACATCTGACTATGCCCCATATTGCCCAGTTCAGCTCAACACCAGCACATGTACCCTATTATCAGCAGCAGAAGCTCTGCATCAGTCAGCAGCTGGCAGACAGGCCCCTGGGGACTTTTATAGCTAAGGCTAGTGCAGCCCTATGGCTGCTTCAATATATTCTCCGTGCACAAAAGAGGACATATCTCTGTGCAAATGTTGTTATTGCACAATGGGTGTCATTGATAGCAGGAAAGAGACAATGCTTGTGAGCTGGACATGTTGTTCAAACATCATTCCAATCTTTTTATATACTCTGATTAAAGCCCTTCACTTAGAACTGCCATCATGCTGTTGCTGTCTGCTTTGAGTGCGTAGAGAATATCTGATGACTTGAACTGTATTTCAGTGCCTGAATTTCTAGAGTTTGTGACATTCTCTTAATGTAGATTCTGGCTTATCTATATAACATATAAAAACAGGTACATCCATAGTACCCATGTTTTCAAGCACTACATACATTTTCACTCTTAGCCCATTCAGTTTCTCCACTACGTTTCCAGGTCATAACCCCACTGTTGTCAGCATTACTTAGCCCTTGACACCCTAGCAGTATTTCTTTGGTAGTGGTAGACAGGGCTCTTAGGTGACTAGGAAATCTAAAACAAAGGAAAACTCTTACAAGAAGAATATGGGACAGACAGAGGACCAAGTGGAACTAACAGACTACAGGCCTAAAGGAAAGAGATTAAATGAGGCTGAGAATAACGTTTCAGATTTGCTCCCAGGGCAGGCAGACACAGCAACTGCCAACACTGCTAGGGACAGTGTCAGATTAAGCAGGAGTTTACCTGTTGTCAAAGTACGGCACCAGCATGAGGTTAAAGCTATTAGCATCATATACTCAAAACAATACACAACTAAGCAGAAAAACAGAACATATGACTAACTGAAGGGATTAATTTCCTAAACTTGGATGTCTCTTTTAGATTCCTAAGTCTCTCCCACAGGACCTGTGATGTATGTACTGTCCCTCTGCCACCGTCTCAGACACCTCAACTTTAGGCTACTGCATACTAACCACTGTGTCCTGTTTTACACTTTGACCCCATGCACCTCATCCTCAAAGTAAGAAAATGAATGAGGACCAACTTCAACCAACTTGAGACAGAACTGCCTTGTGATGACCCAGGTGGTACCTGCAGCTCTCTGATGGATCTAACCCAGGGCAGTGGTCAACTCAGCTCCCTGCCTGACTTAACCATGTGGCCACCTTTAACAACTGAAAGAAACCCTTGCTTCTTGTCACATGTGTTCAAAGCAAACTATGAAGCTGAGCACTGTCACTCCCCACAATCACAGCCATAGAACTCAGAAGAAACACTATAATCAAACACTAGGCATCTTCCATCACTGTGACCATCCAATCAAAGCCATGCCACAACGCAGCCTTTTCCTCTGCCCATCTCATCTGCTTTTACCCAGTCTCTTTCAGTCATTCCTCCCTGAAGCTCTCAAGCATTGGCAGGAATGTCTAAGGAGATGAGATAGAAGCACCTACAACAAAAAAATAAACGGGCAAAGATGGAGAACAAGGGGGACATGAGCTGTTCAGAAGCTCAAAGGCCAGCCCATAGAGTCACTCAGTCTAGACTCCAGATGTGAAAGCAGAGTCTCAGTGAGAGCAATACAGGACTGCATAAATATCTCAGCCAGATGTCTCAGGGCCCAAGCCACAAATCCTCACAAATGGTGACAGAGTTGGCTGTTGCTGCCTGTATAACTCTGCTTCCAAGAGAATCACTGGTCATTCAGTCAGCAGCACTTCATTTTTGCTGCCAGATGGGAGGGAAAACCAGGCTCAGAGTTGCAGTTATTCTCACAGCAAACTCAGCAGTTGGTGGATGGGTCATGGAGCCCTCTGTGGGTACTGAGGTTAGCTCAAAATAGCAATCTAGGGAAAGGGCTGATAAGATCATAATAAACATAAAAGCACATGATCCTAAACACCCAAATAGGTTAAAATAACAGGCTGCCATGTTAGGCACTTGAATTAAAATTCACATATTCTAGACCCCTCCCATTTGGTCAACTAAGTTTACAGATATTTAATGTTACATGATGGAATTACTTTACGTTTCAGATGCTGGAGACTTGTGATACACTGGCCCTAAGGAGCTTGGTGATCATATGTGCACTTCAATAAACTAAGAATTCCTCTGCCCAACATTCATATTCCCAGAACCTGTCTCCTTCAGTGGGTAACTCATAGAAAGGATCTGGGGGAAATGTGACCAGCTTCCCCTCTATTTGCAGCTGGATCTGTCCCTTGGGAGGATGAGGATTGGTTTCAGCTCCCTCTTCTAAGTTAGAATTTTGAAAATTGAGCCTGTCTCTCCCAGGAAATGAGTCTAACCACTAGGCTATAGTGTATTTCAAAAAAAGCTTTCCCAGTCTTTTTTATTTATCTCACACTCCGTAAAAAATTAAGTATTTATTGCAGCAGGGGATAGGACCTGAGGATCTGCAGTAAAAGTCCTTTTATAATCCACCCTGTCTCTGGTCCAATTTAGGATATATCAATTTATGACCCAGATTCTCTTCAGCAAATCACCAAAATTGGAACTGGATGAATAATGTATGAGATGATTTGTAAGCAAAAGTCTTGAGTTGAGTTACTCTGATTCATGGGGATAATAATACTATCTATGAGTTTTTGTTCAGACATAAAGCATGAATATGTTTTAGGATGGCAAATAATTGTCCCAAGATTTGCAAAAGGATTATTTCATTCTTCTGTTCTAGAGTACCAATAGGAAAGTGACTCATATAGTACAAAAGATGAGCTTTTGACTGAAATAGCCTAGAAATACTTAACAAAGAAACTTGTGCTATCATAGCAATCTTCTTTTCCTCTAGGTGAAGGTACAGCCTAAGGCTGGGTCCACTGAAAAAAATATCTAAAAAGGCTGTTGTTCCTCTCTTTTCTTCACAGAGATAACTTGGAGTCAAAAAAGATTAGGATAAATTGCATTACTTCATACTTATCACAGGCTAAGAGCTCACATACAAGCAGTAGCTGATGCAGGGTGATTAGTTAACCTTCCACGGCAAACTGCTTGGGACTGTGAGCCCCAACTCACAGTCACTTTTTTCTCACTCCCAAAGTCTTAATGGAGGTCAGAATTGCCAAAAGATGTTCTGAGCAACATCATGTTCCCATAGTAGTACACTTCCCATAAAGATTGAATGGGATTACTGTTTTATACTTCTATTACATCTGACCCCCAAACCACTACTGAGATCCACCTAGTTCTAAACAAAATATTTCCTGAGCTGCCATAATCAACCCTGGGTCTAAATCAGATTTATCTGAACTGACAGGTTTTGAGGTTTAATTAATTTTCCTCTCTATCTTGAGCAACATAACCCCAAAAAACAGTACAGAAAGACCTGTGCTGGACACACACATACTTTTCTTTATTATTTTGTACTTTCTAAATAGAAAAGGCATTGAGTGTAATGGTCTAAATAACAGTTAACTCCACAATCTAAACAAGTATATCCAACAATTTATTCAAGCACATCGTGCTGTTCTTCTCTGCTAATGAATGCACAGCATCACCATGGCTGAAAGTTAAAGGGGATATTTCTTCTGGCAGTGCCCTCTGGGTCCGTTAGGCTGGCTTATCCAGCAATTGTGTTGGCAGTTTGGAGTTTTTCCCAGGATCATCTATGGCCAGGGATGCTACAGGCCATTTTACTAAATGTCAATGCCCATTTCAGATTAATTCTGGGGGAAAAGAAATCAACCTTAGAATATTTTTTCCTTCTGCTCTACATTGAAAGCACATCTATTTAGAAGTCTTTTCAGAGACAGTTCTTTCTTTTGGAACGAAAGCTTCATACTTGTAACTCTCCATACCAGGAGACTGCAAATTTTCTCTGTCTTTCCCTTGAATCTTCAGCAGTGTTGCAGCCCCTCTTCCAGCACAGGCTCAGAACTCACCTCTGACTCATAAATGCCTGCTCCAGTGGGTAAACAGTTAATCAGCAAGTAGACAGAAATAGAAATGAAACCTTTCCTCTTGCAGCATAGATCTCAGGGAGGTAGAAGTCATGTAGAGCAGTAGTAAAGTAGGTATTGAGATATAATGTTGGAGGAGGGTGCAGAAATTCCAGAATCCTTATCTCTGTCCCTGAAAAAATCAGTCTCTTCAATGACAGATCACAGCGTATTCCTATCTGTGGAAAATTAGATTTGTTTTGCCATTCATGCAAGTGCAGTTGCCATCTGAGAGTCTCAAATCTGCATTCCTCAGTGCCTGTGGCCTTAGCAAAGTTTTGGGAAGACGTGAGTAACCATTATCAGGAAAATGGTGCTTTTACTCTTTGACTCTCAAAAAATGTTTTGTCTTCCTTGCTGTTTAGTGAAGTGCTGTCAACACTTACAGTGAAGTTTATTGTAAATACACAATAATAACAACTGCACACATTCATCTCTGATTCAATTCCTATGTAAATTTATGTTAATATGTATGCAGATTATGTCTGCCCCCCTTGGTCCTGGGAAGTTGTCAGAATGACACATGGATTCTGAAGAGGTTGTTTGCTACTGGTCTGCAGTATTCAATAACTGGCAAACCAACGACAAGAGACTGGATATTTCTCTTCATTTTTGCTGGAGAAATCAATGGCATCTTCTAGAGTATAACTAGCTTAACTAGACTGAGTAGGACTCTTCTAGAGTCTTACTAGAACTAAAAAGAAGTCTCTAAACCCCATGTCTAAAGCCATGACCTGTCTATTTTCATTTCTATTTCACAACAGAACAAATATTCACAGGTGGGATCTTTTGAGAAATGACATGGTATAAAGAGTAACCTTACTAGTAACCTTTCAAGAATTGACATTCCATTTACTATATAGAAAAGCATTTTTTCTCCCTAGTATTTAGCAACTTCTAAACTAACACGTGGAGTTTATGGATAGTCCTGACTTTTTTAGTGCGTTTTTTAGAGAGACTAAATTAGTGCATTTTTTTAAGAGAGCGCAAACAGGTCACTTATTTTATTCTTCTCAGCTTCCAATTTCATCATTTTGACAAGGAAAAACACTGATCTTCAACCTATGTGTGCAATCATAGCCACTCTGAGCACTCAAGGCATATCAGTGGTGAGGTAGCTGGAGTGCTGCAGTTGGCCATTCTCTGCTTTCCTGCCACAGAAGTTCGGCTATGACACTTTGTGGTCCTCTGTATTAAATAGAAGCTAATCTTTAGCTCATCCCATGATTGAGTCTCTACAAGGCTTCCAGGCACTTCTTAAATAATCACAATGGAACATAAATTTGGACTACAAGAGATATGTGTGCTCTTTGCACAGGGATGTATTTCTGGTAATCCAAAAGAGGTTGGGAAAATTGCTATCAGAAACAGAAGGTGCCACAACTGTTGACTAGGAAGATATACCAGACAACAAAAGCCCAATTGCCAAAAAGTATTTATAATCCTACACTTCATAGCTGAGGACTTGGTTCTGACCTCTGATAAACAAAACAAATTTGTTCTTCAGCTGAAAACTCAGTTGTGCCTGGAGGGTGATAGTTTGCCCAGAGCTGATGAAAGTGGGAGCCGAGTCATCGGTTCTGAAGTAAGGCAGCAGTCTCCTGACCAATATCACCTCCACCCTAACAATACCTAGAAGGCAAATGATTTCTGATTATAAAAGCCCCCAAAACAACAAAAAACAACAACCAAGCCCAAATACCAGAACAAAACCAACCAAAAAGAAAGAATTGTAGCTCATACAGGGATAAGAAACTTCAGTCACCATTTATTTCAGCTCTTTCAGCTAGTTTAAAGACTGATGCTGAGAAAATCCCTTTCTTCTCCAAGTTCTTCTCACTTGCTTCTGGTTCAGTGTTGTTTCACTCTACGTTTTTAATCTTTCTTACTGAAGGTAATCTTAGCCTCAAAAGCAAAACAAGTAAAATAAAAATAGTTACAGCCTGGAAAGAGTCTGTGTTTTTTCTTTGAAATAGATACCCATGTCAGACAGCTTTCCATGTACTTTGTTCAGTGTAGGTTACATTATGGCATCCCATCAGGCCCATTCAAACCAGGTTGCAAAAGTATTGTGGCTGAGATCCAAAGCTGCCTTCTCTGCCCACAGTAGCTGTTGGTGGTGACTTCATCTTAATGATTGTCTTTCTTTCCACCTCCCATGCAGCTGCCTTCCTGTCTTGATAGGACCAAAGTGTAACTCATAGAATCTATATGATAATAACAAAAATAGTCATTTCTGTTGAAAAATGGATTTAATTCCCCCTCTAAACCTTTGTGGATTGCCAACTGGGGGTGTGAAACCAGCTGGTAAAAGATGCGTTCATTTCAACTTCATGACTTTCATATACTGCAGCTTCCTGACTTTAAATGGTTCCTCCCCTCTCTAATGAGAGCACCAAAGCCTTGATTAACAGCCCTCACTTTAAGTAGAGTTTTGAAGTTTCTTTTCATGGTAACTTTCCTGGGGATGTCTGACAAACTGCTCAATCCAGGGCAGCTGAATGCATCTCCTTTTACAGCATAAGCATTTGACAGAGGTATTAGGGGGCAGGCTTGGTGAAGACTGGTATTCCTGAGTACTCTGCAAGTAACTTGCAAAACAGCATGGGAAAGAAGCTTTAAAGTAGTGCTGGTAAAACAGTGAAAACCTAATTTGATCAATGTTTTCAAAATGTAAAGGCTTGGAAAGGACTCTGTTTTAATTTTTTTAATCTCTTTTATCTTTACAAAACTTGGGTTTATTTACTGAAAATTCTGTCTTCAGTACATTGTTTATAATTTTTTGAAATCTAAATAGAATTTGGGAGAGATGACTAGGCAATGTGGGAGAAAAGCCTGGTATGTTTTTTAACAGTTTATCATAGAGAAGAGAGAGACTACTTTTTGGGAAATACTACTTCAAACCACACAAAACCATCAGGATCAAAGACTGCAAATGGTCAAATAGTGATTTAGGAGTAAATATCAAAATTAAAGGTATCCATGGATAAGATCTATTTGCATGTAGACTCTGGCTTTTCAGGCTGTTCCATCTGTCCAATTAGTAAGTGAAAGTCTTTAGTGGACAGTAGATGAGGGTCTCAATCATAACTGAGGCCTTGAATTTAGACTCAAAGAGATTGCAAATGGGCTCTATGAGCAAGCTTGCTTTTAAAGGGCTGCAGTATACATCCTTCCTGGTCACAGGCCAAGATGGTCCCACTTTTGTGACCTTGCTTCTTTTTCATTTATCTCCCTTGGGAGACGGGAGAACAGCAAGGGCCTTTCAGTACAAGCTTGTTGAGAGTACTCAAAGCTATGTATAAATTGAGGTCATATGGTGGCTGCTGTAGCAGAGGCTTGTAAGTCCCCCATGCTAGACTTCACTTATCTGTGAACCAATGATAGCTACGTCAACAAAGAGCTCAGCAAACCTACATGAAAAGCTACAACAAATTCCAATGTACTGAATACTGTCTTGCCATAACTCAGCCCACATTTCAACTAGTTTAAACTTTCCTGGATGTTTTGGTACCAGACTGCTGTCACTGTGGCTTCCACATGCAGAAAAACTAGCACACTATTCCTGACTTGACAACCCCAGAGGGCATGACTGAACCCTCCAGGGTTTTTGTTTAACATTTAGGCGAAGTTCTGTTTTGGTTGTGCTTGGCAGTCAGAAAGTTTCTTTCAGCCAAAACATGAAAGGAAATACTGGGGTCTTGGGTGGACAAAGGGAAAATTGAGGGGGTGGTGGTGGAAACAACCCTAAACAAAAATGAAAAAAAAAAAAAGACAGTGAAAAATTCCTATCACGAAAAAAAAAAATAAATCAGAAATCAGAAGCCACAGCCCTCTTCCAGGGAAGGAATACACTGCATCTTATTTTTGCTGTGCCTTCAGATACCATCTACAGAAAATGCATCAACAGTTGAAGGAGGGCTGCATTTATCATCAATGTATTCTACCACATTGGTGTCTCAGCATTCAAGAGTTTATTAGATGCACAGTCATGGAATTTTCTTTGAAATAGAAAGACAATACTAGCTCCTTTATTGTTGCCTTATAGAACTATTACAAACTCTGTTTCTTTATGTATTATTTCCCCTCCATCCTTAAATCAAATTGTGGCATATATCTCTCTGTATGCCCCCCTGTCCATGCATAGATACAGACCCCTACACAACTGCATACTAACATATATATACACACATAAAGCCTAATAGTAAATAGCAGAATTTACCGAGAGGCAAGAAAAAACTAGCATATTCAGAAATATGAGAGCACTGACACTTGGTTATAAATATTGCAGCTTAGATATTAGAGCTATTTCACATTTCCTTCATCTGTCATAATTCTGTTTCTATGATTATAACATTCTCTTCTTGCACACCTATCATTCAGAAAGATAGCTGTTTCAAAGATGCTATTGAACTGGGATGCTCACAGAAAAAGATTTGACTAGTTTGTCTAGAGGGAAAGAATAACATTGGAGTCAAGTGACTGAAAAGAGCAAGGCTAAAGTAAAGCTGAGGGTACAGCACAGCCAGTGAAGTGTGGTAACAGCTGTGAAGCCTTTGTCATTGAACAGAAGCTGAAAAGTACAAATAGATTCAACCTAACAGTGCGAGACTGGCAACTCATTGAAGTCAATGTACATCCCCACTAATTACAAAGAGCATTGGTCCAACATTAGGACTTATTCCTGTGAAATAGTTTCTTACCATGTAACACCTCCCTCCACACATAGTTGTTTCTAATAGCAAAATGGATGCAAACTTTACTCAAGGGAGAGGTCCGACTGGGAGAGCAGAGCATGCTTTAAACCTGATTTAACAGGACTACACCAGAGTTTGTATCAGCTCTTCCATCCCCAAGACTTAATAATAGGTTTCTGATCATCTTAAAAGACTATTCTCTCTTGATTTGAATTTAGAAATGTCTACAAGAGTCATAACAGTGTATTTTAATTTTCACCTAGTGAGTTCCAAATGCAATGAATAAAAAATAAAAGTCACCCGCAAGTAATTACTGTACCTCATAGGCAGAGCACAGAATTGTTAGTCTCATTAAAGATGATAAAAGCAGGCCTCTTCATCTCTTATCTAGAGAACCTGTGAAGCCACTGCTTGTGAAGCATCATTCAGTTCTTGTCCTCAGCAAAAAATGATGAGACGAAAGGCTACTCTGCCTCTTCACTGAATTAAGAGCTTTCAGCCATTAATACAACACAGAACCAGAGTTAGCACTGCACTAATGGACTTTGCTACTGGCAGGGATGCCATGAAGTCCACGTATGGATCAATACTAGATATTTTGTGTTGTAGAATACTCTTGGTGCACTGTTAGTGGAAATATCATAGTCTGAAGTTCCAGACTCAAGACTATATATACTGCTTCTCTTAGCACTTCATTATGTACAAGAGATAACTGTTCCATAAACCAATAAAGACATACATATCCCAACCCAGACAACAAGGAAGACATGTAAGTCCCACATATAATTCAGATTGAAACATTACCCAATGTGGCAGGCATCCCAGGATCCTGACTAATAAAATGAGCATTTCAGAGCTTTCACCAGGAAAAAAAAAATAATTAAATGCTACCTCAAAATCTTGAAAGAAGGCAGTCACTTCTCCAGAATTTCTTCCTTAATTAAGCAGGGCTCCCTGCCTTTGTGGATAGAAAATGAACTTTACTGGGTCCATGTGTGTTCAGATATCTGTAACACAACACAATTTACTCCGCAGCCAAAAGATATTCTTACTTTCCCTGACTAGAGAAGGGACAGTGCAAGTTTATATCACTCATCTTTTGTGTCTTTTGCCTCAATGGAGGCAACATATAGCCGGTGGGAAAAGAGGAACAAGGGGAAAGTAGACAAATAAGTTTACATAGGTCACTTCTGTAACCCATTGGAGAATCTCACTAAAATGGCATTTTCTTCACTTGTTGGTGAAACTGGGCCCAAAATCAGCTCTGTCTTCCAAAAAGATCAGTGTCTTTTTTATTGCTTGTTTTGGATGCTCTCTCCTAAGCAGAACAACATAAAAGTGATACAACATAGGATTATCCTCAGAAACATAATTTTGTGTCAGAGGATCTCAGAGTTTAAACATTTCCTATCAGACACTTTATTCCCAGAGTAGCCTAGCATTCTGCAAGAGTCTTTTGTAGTCCAGCTGGATGTCATTACATAATTAAGCTTGTGAGCCAGGGGGTAGTCTTGAGCATGGCAATTTTACAATGTAAGATCAAAATGTTTTTGTTCCTTTCAAAAGACCTAGTGCCATTTGTTGTAATATCTTTATGCAAGGGATCAAATATAGTATTGATTATTCATTATTATCTTTAAAGAGGTCAGGAACTTCTGGAATTCAGAAGACATCTGAAGCAATATAAGGCCTCAGGGCTTGATGACTCATCTTGGCCTGAAGCTTTGAAATATCATCTCCTGTCTGGATTGTTCCTGCTTACTGCCTGAGATTTCAAAGTCTCTCTCTGCCCTTTCTTCCCCGCAAGGCATCCACCTTACAGACATTGCGAGATCAAGAGAAGCAAAGGATGCAAAAGAAAGTGAAAGTGAGAAGATCACGAGTTGAGAACCCAGCCGGTACACATCTGCTTTGCTAAGCTTGAAATGAAAATGAGTTATCATTATTCTTGTTCTGACGCATCCTAATGTGTTTGGTTATTGCATCACACAGGAGACGCAATGGACATATCCCGTGGCTAAGTCCATTTTGTTCAACATGGGCTAACTAACTGTTCAAAATCATAACACAGGGATTTTTTAAACCTTTCTGCTCCAATTTGATCTTTAGGTATATTCAAATGGAGGAATGCTTAGAGAAGACTGGGATTGTTATTTTGTGGGGACTGGCAAAAATTAAAACACTCCATCATTTCCATCAACTGAAGAAAAAAAAATCAATGTCATATTCATCTAGACACTATATTAAAAGTTTCCATTTTCAACAACATTGCCTGTATGTTGTAGAATAAACCTCCAAGAGTGCTTTTTGGCAGATGGTTAAATATTTAAATAGTTGGCCACAGCATTTAAAAAATTGGGATAATTAGAATACTTGAAGCAGTTAATATTTATTAGTCATGTAGAGTTTGACAGATTGGATGTTTTCCTACGCACACGTTCTCTAGCAGAAAAGAAAAAATACAGCCCTTATCTTTATTCTATGGAAAACAAGCTTTGATATGAGGCAGAAGTAGAAGGCATGGTCTTCCCAGGTTGTTCAGTATGAGACACTGAGAGCAGTGGCTACCACTTAATTCAAGAACAGGCCAGAAAAAAAGCCTCATGGGAATAACAAGGTCTCTGTGGAAATGCATAGAGTTCACCCTGGAAAGTGCCCAAGACTGAAACCTGAAGACTGACTCTTCTGTACCACTTCAGCACTACTTCAACCTTCACTATAAATTATGGTGTCTTTAGTGTGGTTGCCAGGCTACTCTAGTCACCAGGGATTATGAGACAACCTATTTCCTATTAGTTTTTCCCCTTCTGTTGGCCTTCCTAGCAGGAGAGGAGATGCATGCAGCAGAGACAAACCAGTTCTGTGGCACTCCAGAACTGCATCAGAGAAGACAAATTAAATAAGTCTTGGCCTGCTGTCCTTAAAATGGCAGACAAGAGGGCAAAAACTGACAGATTACTAAGGCTGCCCTAGGGACCTGTTTTACCAAACAAGTCCTCTTTTATCTGTCCAGAAATTTGACTGAAATGGGACATTTGCCTAGGCTTTCTGGCTGTCCCACAGACAGGTCCAAGCAAGAGCTTCTCACTGGTCTGCAGATGTCCAGCTGTACTGAACACACCAAGGGGCAGCTCAGTGCTTCCCATGCCAAGTCAGGCCAATAAAACTGTACTGAGCCAACAGCCACACCACAAACTTATCCAACCTACTGCCTAGGATGGACATATGGGCATTGGCATATCACATACATGGCAGGTCTAATGTGTTATCTGTCTGTCAGACTGTCAATACATGCAAAGGTTCAAACAGTATCTGTGAGCAAAGCCTTTGCAGTGGATGTACACGTTACCAATGTATAGTAGAGCTGCCACATGAAACTCTTACCTTGTCAGCAATTCATGAAAAATATGAAAGTACCACCGTTGTTACACTATGTAGCTGATTGGCTAGGAAAGGACCCATCTCCATTATATCTTGCCTCTCTTTTCTTAATAGCACTGCTGAATGGTCAGTATGTGTCCCAGTATGAAATCCCTTAAGCATCTTTACATTCAAAGGCAACAAAGCATCTTCATAACAACATTTGCATGTATCCACATGCAGTGTTAACAAGAATGAATGCATAGGATTAACTGCAGCAGTCAAGTGGAAAGGATTTTTTCATTGGTGTCTACAGAGCAAGTCCAAGGGCAGACATATCCATATAATATACCTGCTCTTACCTGGTAAAACCTAGTAGGGCAGGACAAACTTCTTCGACAGGCTGAACAGTCTGTTCTGGAGTCACCACAGCACTGCCCTGAAGGGAACCCAAGAGAGGGACTGGAAAGCAGCCTTGAATACCATCTTGCACTCCTGGTACCTGGAGCAGAGTGATCTCTTAGCTACAAACTTTCTTACTGTGGTTAACAGAGATGAACTGCTGAACTCACTGAGAAGATTTATCTTTATTCTACAAAAGCTTTAAGGGTCATCCATGCCATACACAAGAGGATAGGGTATATTTTTCAGATTTTTCATTATTAATACGATTTTTGAAATATTTTTCCAGTGCCACCTTGTCTGACAATAGCAATTCATGCTTTATTTATCTGATTGCTATAGTAAGACTGCAGGAAAACTGGTATGGTTGTGAGACAGAACAAAACCAAAACCTGTTTTAGATGAGCAAACACTGAAAAGTTTCCAGATTTTATAGGCTTTCTTTGGTTGCTAAAAAAGAAAAAGAGAAAATCTGGGAAAGTTTCAGCATCCTTCCTTTTCAAGGAGGGATCCACAATCCTTAGCCCTAAGAGCACTATTAAGATTGCAAACCAGAAGACGAGACAAGAATAGAATCTAGCAATAAAAAAGAATCCATAACTTATTAAAAAACAAGTATCACAGGATTCCATTACACACCATTAAGAAACAAAATGGAAATTAATCCATATTGTTTCCTCTTCAAGTGCCCAGAAGAAAAATCTGCACCATAAAAAAGTTTGACCTTAATATAGGCCATAATATAAAAATGTGAGGATCTTGAAAACTTGTGCTTTTCCTGGATTGAGGCCCAGATTTTGTAATATATCTTGTCTGTTACTATTTTTCTTGTTTCTTCCAAAGCAGAAAAAGCTCTTTTGAAGAAATATGTTTTCTAGACACTTTGATACATCAGAATTGAGGTCAGTTTAAATACTTCAAGTTTGACATATATACACATATAGTTGTAACATTTTGTGGATATGAGCCAACAGTGCCTTGTATAGATCCAGTCCTTACTATCAATATATTGTGAGACACTAGATAGAGTGGTCTCTATCCTAGCATGTAGAGTATACACTAGGCCAGACAAATAATAGTAAGATGCTCAGCTTGCTCTGCCTTTGTCTTCTTCACCACAGTTTTAAGGAGAAGCACCTGAAAGAATTTATGCCCATATTGAAATCTGCTGAAGTGAAAAGAGGGCTGCCAGGACACAGTGGTAGCATATCATATCTGCTTGGAAAAGGAACCTTCCTCCCCGTTCCCCTTTACATACACAAGGAAATATATCAATAGCTTTATCCAGTGACTATCAATGGTATGAGTATTCCCTCAGAGGCCATATTGTTGGGCTGGCCACAATGTGCTTTTGTGCATTCATCTGATCTTTGGTTTCTGGCTGAGTTGAAACTGCCTAAGTTGAAACAAACCATTAAGCCTACCATAACACACACACACGGACTGTCATATATATCCCTTTGCTTACCCTTTTTTGGTATCCAGAGAGCATATACGTAAATGCTTTCCTGCATGTTATCTGATACCAGTTGACTTAGGAGACTGGAGCAACTGAGAGACAAAGTCTGATTAATATTTTTCTTCCAGATGCACCTCTAAATCCAGCTAGAAAGGGATTGCCCATACAACAATTCATGTTTACTACCCCCACTAAAATTAACTCCTGCTGTATCTTAGCAAACAATTGGCCATGAGAGAAAGTTTTCCCCACTGGAACATGCATAAGTCACTCTAACTTTTGTGGCTGTGAACTGAAAGCAATTCTTTCCCTACCTTCCAATATTTGCTCAGGTGCAGTTTGGTTTCCACATGAACTGATTCAGGAGAACCTGCCTCAACCAGCAAGCTAACAGGAGTCCCAAACCAGCTTGCACTGACTGCAAACAAAATCCTCAGCCCAAAAGAGCCTGTTACATAAAAGTACACTACATAAAACCATCTTTGTATTTGTGACTTGCTATAAGTCCTTGGGTGGTTTGCCTTTAAGGATGACTAAATTTTTAATCAATCAGCAAGGCATGCAGTATGTAAAGTTCATGCTAGCTTGAGCGGCAGCGGACTGTGTTTTTCCCCTGGTGAACAACCCCCTCATAGCCTGTGAGCTTTAGCTGGTGAGGTTATGCAGCTTGCCTATTAGGACTGCTCTCAGCCACATGCCTGACTGCACTCTCAAGTCTCAGGGCCAAGAGTAAACTTTAAAGGAACCCTGCCAATTAAATGTAAGCAGAAAACAAGGTCTTAATTTTTCCACAAAGCAAATGTGGTCAGAAATGTTTTCATGGTGCTGGTACTGACAATTATTATTTTGCATTCAGTAAAGATGACTTTTAATTGACTTTGAATAATAAAATCTGTCATGAAAATTAAGGTATCTTAAAAGCAGAGTTAATCAAATTGTCCACTGGCCATTGTAAAAAAATTAACTACATTTTACTACTGGTGAAAAATAAGACCTGTGATAAATATTTTACAGTCTTGTTTTCTGGACCTTACAGCCAAAAAAACACCCACCAAAACCTAGATGGTATGCATTATCTTCAACAGGCAAAGACAAAATATTGAAGAAAGTTTAGCCCAGATATATTCCAGCAAACCTTTTATATCATATCATAGTCCAAATAGACTACAGCAGGCTGCAGGAAGCATATTTGAAGAATGACATAGGGAATGTCATAGAATATACTTGGATTACTTCTTATGCTTTCTCTACATTATATTTAATTGTTTCAATCCTCAGTTCTGATACAATAATGTTTGAACTTCAGTGTTTAACAGTCCTGCTGGATTGTGAACCTACATACAGTGAATCTAACAGCACAGACATACTCCAAAGACATTTTCTGGACTTAAAATGCACATTTTCAATCCCTTTACTTTGTTTTTCTTTTCAACATTAAAAGCAAGTGGTAAGAATACTACTAGGAAACTCCTCTCCAGTGCTTGAAGGGCCTTGATTCTAATCTTGCCACGCTATAAGACGGCTAAAAGCTATGGCAGGGAAAATGGTCATCTCTTTGTCAGAGCTTCCCCAGAGCTTCTAATGGAGTCTGGGCAGCAGGAAAAGCAAGAAATATAAAAAAAAATAATCAGGATGACTAAGACAGATGTTGGCTTGTCTGTTGCACTGCATCAACAGATTTCTTGGAAACAGATCCTGTGGAAACGTATTGGATTAATTTCTCTCAGGGCCTTCTAAGACCCTCATGAAGGTCTCAGGTGGGTGCCAAACAAAAAGGAGAACAAAGCATTCTGCCTTAAAAAGACCTTAAAAAAGATCAGATGAACTTTTGCTTAAAAGAGAAATAAGAACGTGACCATTCCAAAGGGATCCTGGTAATTTCTACCATGATTTCCATAATTCAATATATTACAATTACACATTTCAAAGTCATTTGAAAGAACCAATAAAGATAGATTGATTACTTTATTTGTATACATTGCTATGAGACATCATCGTTCAATGCTGCAAAAGCAAGTTCCATGCCAGCCCTTGATCTAAAATTAGACTAAGGACAAGTGTTCTTTCCTCTACAATGATCCCCTAAACCCAAGTGAGCCAACAGAGGCTGAGAGACCACAAAGCAGTTGGTATCAATGGATGATTGCTGAAGAAAAACCACAGAACCTCAAAACAGGCCCCTCAGGACTTTCTCAAGAACATACACAAATTTCAGCACCCAGTAAGCAAAGTGCCCAAAATATCCACTAGGGATAGGGCTTGAAATTTTCCCAGAGAAGGCAGCTAGACAGGGAAAACAGACAATTAGTGAGGCAGCTTGAAGTGCTGAGAGTGGTTTTGATTTCCCAGAAACCATAATCTGTCATAACAGAAGAAGAAAATATTCGGCACTGGCTTGTTCTCCCTGCAGTTGCTCTGCTAGGAAGAATGGAGATCTCACAGTCTCAGTCCCTGCAGCCCTTTCTTGCCTGAGTTGTGTGGAAAATCTCAGCCCTGTACCTGGGCAGAGGTAGCACCAATTGTTTCACAGAAACACTCATGCCATTTCACAGATACTGAGTGGAAGTCAAGGAAATGTCTTTCGGCTCTGACTTCTGCAGACAGGTTTAAGCACTTCTTCACACCCACCTGATTGCACTTGAATTTGAGCACTGGGTTAAAAGCTGAGAATCTATTTGCTGCTCCCTGGAAGACAAGGCCTTCCATATAACCCTGACCTCATGTAAATACGAGTGAGCACACAACTTCTACTACAGCTGCTCCGTCTGGGACCACCTGGGAGAGTTAACACTAAGCAACTAAGATTGTCCCCATCTAACTCCACAACTGCTCAGTCTGCTGTTACCTTAAAACACAAGACGGGCTTGTACTACGTAGGGGTGTATGTCTCATGTTATTTTCTATGTATTCTTCATGTGTGCATCGGACTAGATCCATGAATTTGTGCATGCAGATAGATAAACAGATAATCTGGAATTACTTCAAAGCAAGTAGAACATTTCTCTTTCTTTCTTCCTAGCTGTTTTGAAACAACTTGGCCTTGGGATCTTCCAGGGAGCTGTATGTATCAATGACACACTTGCCTGTTTTCACAGTCCCTGCCTTATGTCAATTTAAGCATCTTTCCTACACCTGGAGGAGTTCAACAAACATCATCTCACAGGTGTCACCCTCCACGGGCTGAAGGCTGGCTCCAGAGAGTCTAGCCAATATCTGCTTTGGCTATTAACCGCCTCGGAGAGGCCAAGCTCAGTGTGTGGAGGGAAGTGGGGGAGAAGGAGAAGGTGGAACGAAAAGAAAGGGAGGGGGGGTACATGTATGTGCATGTGCATTTACTGCTGCTTTAACTTTCCATCCATTTAAGAGTTTAAATACTAGTCAAGCACTTAAAAAAACATTAGGACACATTCCAGCTTTCTCTGCCAGTCAGAGGGAAAAAATGTTTGAAACCCTGAATCTCAGCACCCCAAGGGCTTTATGATTTGTTAGGTTTAGTAGCTCAGAGAATTAAAAAGACAGAAATATTAGTAGAAAAAGAAGAGGAAAAAGTCAATGTATTCATTGAAGCAAATCTAATGGGTTGCTGGGCCAGAGAAGAAAAGGTTCTACTACCTGACTGAATCTTATTTATTCTTGCTCCACAATAAAAAATAATTTTCTAGACATTCTCTTTTTCCTTTTCTTTTTTTGCTATGCTAGTCACATTTCCTAAATCCTTTATCAACGACTGCTCTGCATATGAATGGGCTGTAATTGAACTGTCACATTCATGAAGGTCAGTAACCTTTCATTAGGAAGAATGTGTCTTTCTTGATAAATTGGAAAGTCCCTGAGGATTTGAAAGCATTTTTTTTATTTCATTCTTTCAAATATACCTTAAAAATCTAACATAGATTTTTCTCTCTCTCTCTTTTCATAGCACTCTGACAAACCCCTCATCTTTGTCTTTGTCATAGGCAGTTCCATGCAAAATATTCAATCACAAGCTTTCACTGTGACCTTCTTAAAAACAAAATAGGAAGCATAAGCCCCCCCCAACTCCTTACGTTAAATTGCAGAGAGTTAATACTTCTGCTTTAAAAATCCCAAAAGTCAAAACCTTGAGATTAGGGTTTTCCTATGCTTTTGCTTTTTTAGATCAATTTGTAAAATAAAGTGACCTAAGTAAAACTGTGTTGGTGCCAGTATGTCCATCTTTTTGGTGTGTCCATTTATCTGCAAGATGAATAGCCATACACCTCAAGTAGTGACAGGCTGTATGTGAAAACCAAATTGGGGAAAGAATGGTCCTTAAAAAAACATACTTACTACTGTGGACAACTTTTGATCCCTGCCACAGGTTAGCTCCATACAACTCAGTCTTTCCTATCTAAAGAAAATAAACTTTTCAGGGGGTTGTTTTTGCACCTTGATCTGCACCCTGACGCAGCAGGGTCCTTAAAAGAAACTGATTTGGCTGCCAGGTTCATAACTGCTGCCAGAAATTCAATTCCTCCTTCAGATTTTGATCAGAACGCATGCGACAGGAAGCATGGAAATGTGCTGAACTTCCCACCCTTACCAGTGCAAAAGTGCCTACAGAAGCCTTAAAAATACTACCCAGGCTGTTGATCACAGGGGCAGAAGCCATCTGCTCCTGTGCCCTGTTGTATCTGGCTAAGCCTAGGGCCCATATTCAGTCAATTGACTGGCTGGGGGTGAAGTGTTACGGATTCAGAAAAAAAAGGTAACCGGGTGACAAAGTCAGTCATGGTCAAAATAGAAACACCACAACATGGGGAAGGGGAGACTTGATAAATGGAATCAGACATTTGGCCTTTCATGTTAGCTATTCAAATATTTCAAGAACTAACAGGAATTGCAGGTTCTCAAGAGCTGCCAGAAGACGATCCTTTTATTGTCAGCACCAACAAAATTGTGGTGATTTCAGATTCACCGCCATAGGATAGAACATAGAGGAAAGAGGAACAAAGCATAATTACAAAGCAGCTGGAACCCTTTAATGGTACAGGCCATACTGGAAGATTTTTAGCTGGAAAGAAACAAAAAAAAGAAAAATTTCTTTTGATTTTTGCAAGAATGTTTGAAGAATTAATACTTTAATTGGACTTAACTCACTTTTTTCAAGCCCTCTCTCAAACAATGGACTTCTGTTGAGTTTATGCCCAGCTTTCAATGCAAATCCTTTAATGCAGTGCCACAGTACAGATCTTCTCATACTAGTAAGAGAAGACATAAAAAATTACTCTGCAAAGTAAAAACATAAAGGTGCTACCTCACTTCCACATTAATGTCCTTCTTCAGCAGCAAGAGTATGTTTGAATTCATATGGAGGGGGTCTTTGTTTAAAAGTGAGATGTCCTCTTGCTGCTCCAGTTCTGCAACCATTTTCTAGACACAGAGTTTACAGTGAAGGCTAGCCAGGGATGCCCAGAAGCATAAATCACTCTAGACAATCCATCATCCGAATTCTCTCTGCCACTGGTGAAGTTAAGGTACTTCTGATAACACTGTGAAGAAAAAGACTAGCCTTTATCATTGGCTAAAGGTACATGACAAACACTACTCAGGACTCTAAAGCAACAGAAAGGCCTCCACAGCCCATCAGTTTCAGTGCCACCACACTCAGGCTGCCCAGTGCAGAGTCTAAGATCAGTTAGCAAGGAGTGATTCAGGCTTCTACCTTTGGTGAGCAGAAGTCAGAATACATCAAGTAGGCAGGATCAACTTCTCTATATGCCTAACTTGGGTACCAAGACGACTTTTCTTTCCACTGGGTGCACAGAAAGCCAAGGCTTAGCAGCTTGGCAAAGTGGCAGAACTCACCAATCTCTTGAGCTGACACGCTGTCATTGTCCCCATGTTTCATAGCAGATAAGAGGAATATAGCTCACAGTTTCCAACTCTCAGCATGATCTTTGCTCTCTGGAATATACAGATATATTCTTGTGTAGCATTTTTTAACTGTACATCCGATGACTCTGTAGCAATCACTGTTTTGGAGGCAAGATTCTGACTGGTTTACTAGGGAGAGTAACCAAATAAGAAAAATCAAGTTATATTTTAATGTAAAGCATAGCTTTTTTTACCAGTTTTCTCAAGAGTCAATTTGGAGATCATTGATGTTTTAATCTCCTGCAATATATGTGGGTGTGCCAATGATCTGGAGAACATTTTCATGCAAGCACACAATCATCCAGGTACTTTCACTTGCCAAAAAAACAGAATTAATTGACAATCAAATTAACTCAAGTGGAAGACCACAATCTTGAGAGAGAAATTTCATCAAACTAAATAATTTTTACAAATATTTTCTAGCATATCAGCCTTAAAATGTCCCTGGGGCAACAATTCTTAAGGTATATTGATATTTCTCTTCTCAAATAAAATGTTAATAGCTAAATGGATATAAGGCAACTACTTACAAATCTCCAGAGAGATGCAGTTCTGATTCATGCTCTTTTGTACTCTGTCCAGAGTATCCAAATTTCTTTGCTCACTTGAAATTTGAGATAGTTTCCTACATCTAAGTACTTGGATTCATACACAGCTAAACCTTTTTGTACACCAAGGAATTCAGATTCCAAGATTTCAGTTTAGGACTGCCTCGAATGCAGCTCTAAAAACTGCATATATTAAAAACGACAGAGCAGTGTATCACCTCATTGTATATATCTGGACCAAAACAAGGAGATTTTTCAAGCACTCCACACTGTGTATAAAATAAAAGTCATTAAAGAATTTGTTTAGAAGTTAAGCATTTTCCAGGCAGGCGGTGAATAAATCCACTTTACCACTTCATGGCTTTACAAAGAAGCCCATCCATTAACATGGGAACCCTCTTGTTTGCATTTCTTAACAGTTGACATTTGTACCTTTCCAAGGAAAGTGAAGGGCATCTCATTGCCTCATTGTTTAAATCAGTGTGAAAATAATGGGGATGATAGGGAATTGGAGCTAATTTCCTTTGTCTCCTATTCAGCAGATAATGGTGGTATGTGGGGGATGCTAAAGGCCAGGCAGAGGAGGTGACCTGAAGATGACTTCATTCTTATGAGGTTTATCAAAGGCTCCTGTCAGTCAAATGCATGCTGAGAGATTGGGGACTGGCCATCTGGTCCAAAGTTAATCAAAGAGGAAAAAGGAAAGTGAGGAGGTGAAAAATCCCCCTGTCAGCTCTGTGCAAGGTGGAGGGAGAAGCAGACAGAAGAGGGAACTCCTGTGCTCCAGCAGCCCAGCACCCAGACCTAATGGCCATGTTGTACACAAGATAGCCGAGTGGGAAGCAGGAGGGAAAAGGAAAGATAACTTTGTTGTTAAATTTCAGTGGGATGATCCCACACCAGTTTTAAGTGGCAAGTCTGAAGGTCACTGCTGCTGTTAGCCATGCAGAGCAGAGGCAGAATTGTTTCACTTGTCCTCAGAAAAAAAGGAGGAGTGACTGACTCACAGTAGGGAACCAGAGTAGTATAAAGCAAAGGGTTTTCTGTCACAGAGCCAGATTCCTTTCCTCAGAGTTTTGGTTTTTGTAAGAAGAAACAAGAGGTATAGCCATGCCACCTTCATGTCCTGCAGACACAACAGTACTCAGCTCCTCACCTTCTACCCCCTCCACGAACTAGGCTCAAAACCAGGTGTCCTACAAGCACCATTCACATCTAAGACTGGCACAATTGGCCCATAATGGCTTTCCTGTCAATACTGACCCACATACATTTTTGCACTGTGCATAAGCCAAGCGGGGTATAGAGAGGGGATTTATCAACAAAGGGTTTGGTTTATGCTTACAAACACAATGTTTGTAGCACAATGACTGAAGACATCAGATAACTAAAATACTGTTTAAATGTGTGTGTGTTATCTAAAAATACCGTACTTCACTAAAGATGCATTCTGAATAAAACACCCAAGTGTGACAGCCTGATTTCCATAACTAGCCCTGTTCAGCCGCTCAAATCAGCTAAATAGAGACATATTTTTAAAACTACAAACGTCCAGATTGTGAATCCCTCCCTCATGCTGGCAAGTAGTCATGCTAATGAGTAGTCTCCTTGACTCCAGGGGAAAAATTCTTGCCAGCAAAGGTTTCACAATCCCAGCCCTAAACATTTTTAAAATGATTAACCAATGCAAACTAACTTAAAGCAGAAGAAAGGAAAGGAAAAAAAAAAAAAAAGAACAAGAAGAAAGAAGAGGAAACAAGGAAAGGTTCTTTTGAAGGGCTACAGATTAAGGCTGAGCACTAGTTGTCTCCATAGAATAGCAGAGCAAAGGATGAATGTACTGCCTCTGGTAGACACACACACACACACACACACACACACACACACACATGCGTGCATCCACATATATACGCACTCTCTGTCCCCCAGGACAGAAACATCCTAAACCAGAGAGAATGAGAACAAAAGAGTTTAGCTTGTTCATACATCTTGGGGCGGGATTCATTTTTCCATTAAGTTTCCATTGTGCATCTTCCTCAGGTCGAGGTCCAGTCAAGCCCCCATAGAGAGGAACATATGGAAAACAGTGGCAACTAGTTCTGCTCTACCTGCAGCTTTGCTGGGCTGAGTCTCCTCTAATGCCCTGTTCGGGAGCATTGCATTTCATGGCCAAGAGCTGTAAAATAGAGCTGAGAATAGAGAGAGTAGAAGCACACAGAGCTTTAAAACGAAAACCAAACCTTTACAAAACGCCAAACTCAAAGAATCTCTGCTGAACAGAAAACATATTTCAAGGACATATAGCTCTTTCTGTATATACACAGTATATACACAGCAATACTGTTTGCTGCCCCTCATATTTTTTAGTGAGTTTTTAAAATAGCAAGCAACCTCCTGCATAGCAGGCAGCCTGAAACAGGCACACCAAAAAGTGAACAAGGGTGGATTTTCTGGCTGCTGATATCTGATGTGACCCTCGTGCATGGCAATAAAAGTCAGTAAAGAATCTCATGGGCACCGAACATGCACTGTACTTTTACATACTCTGACTTTCATTTACTCTCTACTGAACTACCTTACCTGAGCTGTGATGACTCCAGAAGTAAGGGAGTTAATAAGAGTAAGGGCTTTTTTGTTTGTTTTGTTTTTACCTGCACAGCTCTAGATATGAGAGAAATATGACTAAGAAAATGATCTTTCCCAACCCCTGGAAAGCAATGCAGCCATTTCCAACATAAAAACAAGCATTGGCATGTCTGAAATTCTGTGCCTGTTATAATTAAAATTCACAACTACAAAACATCTCTGTTTCTGTCTTTATGACATGAAACACGGAGACATTTAAAAAAAGGCTGGCAGAAAATTCAGCAAGAAAATTTCACCAGAAATATTCTATCCCCTGGACCAAATGGGGGTTTTTATCAGGCAGCAAGCCATTATCACAATATTTATGATTCACCTTGCCCAGTTCCTCCTGGATCTTGTAAAAGGAAAAAGCTTTAGACTTACCTGTGTCTGGCACATATTCCTAATCTAACACATTGGTTGAATACACAGGCATGAACATGCTGTCATCAGCATGTCCTCCTTCTTCTTGTGGGCTTGAAATAATTCAACATGCCAAGTTAGACAATGTCTTAAATCAATCAGTAACTCTGTTTTCTCCAGTAGCTCACACTATTTCCAACAGCAGGCAGGACATTTAGCTACATAACCCTGAACTAATGGACGATAAGTGACTACAGCCCCTTGAAGATATTGAAAACATCTGACTGTGGTTTTTTTCCTACACTTTCCACAACTCCCTTATTTCTAGTTAGAAATCAGGTAACTGCAAATTTCACAATAATACATCCTTTCTGAGGGACTTTTTAAACTTTCTTCTCTATTTATACTTCATGGTCAACAACAAGCATGCTCAACATATGCTTTAATGATTTCCACAACAATAATTCACATAGAACCAGTTTTCTCTCAAAACATTTCAGAATAGTAAGGAATTGGGGGAGGGAAGTTATCAGCACTAATACTATTTATAATACAAACCCTGTGTGGATGCAATGGTAGGTCTGCTATCAAAGGCAAAAACCTTCAGGCATTTTACATCCCATAATCCCAATGAAAGCCTGTTTTTGCAGATACCCTGCAGTTCATGAATCACTGGCTGTAGCATACAAAATCCCCTATTTAAGTAATTACAGTACAATACACAAATCTGCACAGTGGCTGATGTTATATAAAATATTCCAAAGCAGTCTCAAAACCACAACATATTGAAAAAAAATCCCAACTGAAAACAAGTATCTTACAGTAAGCATATTTTGTGAAATAGGGGATGCTGTGATCTCATCACATTAGGTCTGTCCTGGGGACTGGAAGAGGTCTGGCAACACAGGGACCCAAGCAAGTCATGGACAGTGAACGGTTCCTGTCTCTAGACACTGTTTTATATTTTTTTTCACCTGGGCTTCAATAAACTCTTAAGCTCCCCATTTTTATGTAGTTGGATGGTTTTGTTATTGCCAGCTTTGTTTTCAAACATCCAAAGAACATAGAAACATCTGGCTTCCATGTCTTCAGCAGAACAAACCAAAAGCCTCGTATTTTAGAAAGAAACCAAAATTGCGCCACGCAGTATGAAGTCTTATCTCTGGTAGGCTTTCTTTCACGAAGAGCGCTTATTTGCCTGTGTTTGGTTTCATCTATGGAGAAATTACTTTACCAAAGCTTATACCCTTCAGTTAGTCTGTAAATGAAACTTAGAGTGACAAGTGGGTGGCATTTTGCCAAATTAGTTCCAGAGCAGACCAGCAACACTCAGTCGTATCCACATAATCAGAAAAACAAACAAAAAAAGGATAATGTAGGGCAGATCTTTGCTACAATTTACAAGCATGATGAATATGTTCAATTCAGATTAATTAGAAAATGTGTTGTATTACTTTACTTACAATTTAAGATCTGGCAAAGGTCACAGCAGACAAAACCTGCACTGCAAAATTAGCACTACTTTTATTGTAAGACTACAGGCCTTCCTCTTCCTTTCAGAGGAAGTACACAGTCCTTCTTCCATGGAAGTGATGGCTTTAGAAATGTTGATTTGAATCAGACTTAGCATTTTCAGAAATCTCCTGTACCTCACACAATGCCCAATGTTCAGTAAAAAGTTTATCTTCTTGTTCTTAGGGCAAGAACTCTGCAGGACAATTGGAACTTGGTTTGCAAAGAGAAAAACTATAATGGCCCACAAAACAGAAGGTCAATCAACATTTTGGAAGTGTTTTATGAACTGGAAATCTTTCTCTGAAGTATTTCACTATAGCCCAATAAAACATTACGTGCTGGCGGAATTTATCCCATTACAGTTGGCAAAGCTTTCTTTGCCAAAGAGTAAGTTTTGTTCAGGTTTAATTTACTTTCAATACTCCTCCCAAAATCAATGTAATCACTCAGTACAGTTTGACAGGTTCTTGAGATAGTGTAAATTAACTAACCCACATCAACAAGGCACAAACACCAACTACACAGTGAAAACAGGCAGGAACAGCAATTACCAGCCAAAAACCAAAAACTGGCAAAGGCTGTCTGTGTTAGGTTTGTGTGGAGCTCCCAGGCAGGCTGTTAAATCAGGCATAAGTTTTTGTTTGAAGGAATGTAGAGCTATGATGCAGAAGACTTTCCTGGGGTAGGTCTGACTTTTGCTATAAGCATCCATCACAAAGAGCACAAGCGGTTCGAGTTCAAGACACAATGAAGGGTTTGGCAGGAATTTGGACTGCTCTGTATGTGGGATGTTGTGATTCCTTCAGCTGCAATTCCCTAGAATGCATTTCACCTAGCCAACACCTGACAGCAAATATTTAGGAGGTTATAAGTCTTCTTTAGAACAAAATTACAGCAGAAAGAGGTCCAATATAACAACTAAAACATGAGAAAAAGGTTTCTCACAGTTTGCGTTCTAGGTGCCTGGCTGAAATCCTAGCTCCATAAAAGTCTTCTGCTGTTCATTTCCAGGAGGCCAAGTTTGTCAATGTCTTAACTAACTTTCATATATATTTGACTTGCTATGTTGCCTAGTATTGTAGTTGAAGAGTAGTAGATTCAGTCTCACTGTGAAAAACAAACATAGTATACACTGAGGTGGAACATTTTTTGTTTTGCATAGCCCAATGCACCTCAAAAGGCAGCCATTTAGTAGTATGAAGAAGGTGGTCCCCATCCTTCCCATTTATTGGATTTATTTGACAGAGGCAGGCAGGTAGAACTTGAGAGAACTTTTTGATGTAGATGATGTGTTGATGCTGATCTTATTTTTCTCTAAAGAGTTTTATCAACCCAACAGATTACCAGGATTTTTGGTTCAAGGATCATCTTTCTACAGCATGAAAACTGATTTGTCTGCTATAACAGAGATACAATTGTACTGTAACTGTATCACATATGCATATGTATATGCATATATGCATGGCTTTAATTTATAGAACAGAACAAAATATCCAGCCTTATGAAAAAGAGGAGTTGTGGCTGTCATATTGATGTTTTGCTGAAAAGCCCTGTAAGTCACAAAGAAAATGAAAGTGGTGGGAAAGAATGGATGCAGCCTATTCACTCAAATCATGTTATGTCAATTTAACAAACCCATTGCTGTCAAAATTGCAGCTGTAACAGCAAACAAATAGTAGCATCTTCTCAGCATCTAAACACAAAACCCAAAAAAACACAAGCAAAAGTTAAAAAAGCAGGCAATTCTTTTCATGAGGTGTGTCCAATGCCTCAGCTTTTTCCTGCGCTCATGGTCAAACTGCCAATGTGAATGGACACTGGAGTGAGTGCCCATCCCAGTAGGGTAGAAGAACTCCTAGAATTATGACTGAGACTAGAACATAGCTTTCAGAAAAAAAAAAAAACCCCAGATATTAAACTGTGCCTTTTTTCTTGTACTTCCCATTAGCCCCCACCCTTTCAAAATCCAGAGAATGAAAAGATCATTAGAAGAAAATAGCATTAAGTAAAAGAAAAAAATCTCCATGGTTCTGATAGTCCTTTGGAATAGTCTGTATAGGCACCAGCTGAAGCAGGGATCTTTGATCTATTGTAGTGTATTATGTGACTTCAAGAAAATGAGATGGGAAGGTAAATATACAAAGTAGGATTTAGCAAGACACTGGGTGAAGAGGGACAAAACCCCTTCTTATGGTTGTCAGTAAAATGGAGGGTGACATTCTTATGGAGTTAGGAGGAGGTCAATAAATCATCATCCTTATCTTGTAAATAGAGCCTGTGACTTCAAAAATTAGCTCATTTATTCTGCACAATTAAATTTATTGAAGTGTGACAGAAAAAGTTTAGCAGTCGCTGATGCAGAAAGGCAGCAACAACGGAAGCAGGCAACTGACTGAATGACACAATTAGTTGATTTTCATTTTATTTATCAATATAATTATGGAATTGTATTCATCTTATTTCACAGATTTTTACCATTATTAGAGCCTGGGCCTCAAGGGAAAGAATTAGTTCAAATTTTCAGTCTAACTTAATGTGATTATAGAGCTGCTGATAAAAGAAAAGTTATATAAAGTGCTACACAATCTTGTATTCAATGTCACCTCACCAGCAGCCTCTGAAATCCAAAAACCTTTCATGTAAAAGCAGCAAATTGAATGTGAATTGTGAATGTACTGCCCTAGATGCGAACCAAACCTATGTTTGTGGTCTTAAAGGAGCCCAAATTCTGAGTTTTAAGCTCAAGGATATATTTCTTTCTTGAAAAATCCATTTAAACAAAAAACACAACCAAAACTAACAAATTAAACCTGCTTGCAAATGAAGAAAATCAAACCAACAAATGTAAACCAAAACAAATCAACCAAAAAAACCCACCAATCTCAAAAAACCCCTGTACCATCTTTTATTCCACTCCTACATTCAGGTTCAGTATCATTATTTGGAAATGCTACGGAAACAGTGCAGGAATATTGGAGAAAGACATCCATGCCAGACGAACAGTAGATGAGTATGGTTCATATGCAAAATTTCCACACTGGCCATTTTGTTACTGAAAAAATATCACTCCAAGGCTTCTGACAAGACTTTTTTTAAAAAAGTAAAAAGTACTGACAAATTACAGAGGTATATGATAGCAAAAGTTACTTTTCTTGTCCAGACCAGTTTAGAAACATCTAGACTGCTCTAAGTTGCTGTGGCTTACTATTTGGCATGCCTTCCTGTCATTCATGATGTTTGCTTTGGTTTTAAACTTGTAAGAGACAGAATGAGAAAGGCTGGACCTGATTCACGCACGTATTCCTCTCTTGCTTTCTACATATATGAGGACTCAGGCATATGTTCAGCCATAAGCCATATAATAATTCATATCCTTTCTCACAGGTTCAGGAAATTAGACCACATGCTATTGCAAGTGTCTAACTTTTCCAGTGTTTTGAAAGACTATTTCCATTGCAACTAGCTTATTCAGTTCTACCCTCCACTTCCATTCCATAAAATTTAATTTATTTGCTCTGAGAAAAAGACATACAGGCCATTTTTCTAAATGCTGGTCAAAGTGTCATGGAGCATTGCCTAAAACACTAAAAATGGAATGGGTTCAACACAATTCTATAGCCATAATAATAACAACAAATATTAATACTTACAATTAGTGCCTGATTTTGGGTGTTAAGAGTCTTCCAGAATTCCCACTGACTTAAACAATATATTCCAGTTACAAGGATCTTTATGTTTCTGTAGGATCAAACTATATTTTGGTAAATGAGCATAGTGACTTATTCAGAAATAAGCAAGAAGGGAGGTTTATGTTTGTAAGACACATATTATTATTAGTGCTAATAAACTGGATCTCACTGGGACTTTTCAAGTTAAATTTGACATGCACTATCTACAGAAAATGAATCAGAAGGAAAAAAAAAACATATTTTGCACATTTTCTTTCGTGCGTTTCTTTGGGGTAAAGCCTGGAAAGCTGCCTTTTCATTTATGGAGCCATTTATATGCCCCACTGGGACCTGGAACTGGTGGAAACCATTCCACAGCAGCACCATGCACTGATCAGCCAACCTCCGGAGATACAGGAGTAGTGGAGGTGACCATGTCTCTGAAGAGCCTTTGCTTCAGCATTAGAAAAGATATAACAAAGGGACAAAAAGGGATCAAAGAACAAAAGACCATTTTAATGGTTCACTCAGCTGAAGATATTTCCACTGCAGCCAAGACAAGCAGAAGCTTTACTGGTTTTGGTCTTACTTGTATTCAGCTTAAACAAAGGAGAAGAGCATACCTTCATGGACTGACTTCTTATAACCTCTGCAGAATTCAGCAAGGCTCTCATCAACAGGGACAAGCTGCACACGAGCACAGGAAATGGGCTTCTAGAACTGAGTATTCAGCATTTCAATCACTACTATTTCACTCTTCTATGGTACTTTTCACTCCAAGAACCTCAAATCATCTTGCAAAGAAAGCACTCTCTTGTGCTATGAAATCTCAATTCAGTAAGTAAACTTTCCTTATTCAGAGCCCCTCAAAAAAGGTAAGAAAGGCTTCTGAATGTAAACCAACTATATTCATGAGAATATAAATTAGAATTGCTAACCTCTTACAGAATCCTCAAGGTTGGAAGAGACCTTCAACATCATGTAGTCAAATTGTCAATGTAGTACCACAGTCATCCCTAAATCCCAGTTGCCATATGTCTCTTGAACACTTTCCGAGATTTGACTCCACCATCTCCCTGGCCAACTTATTTCAATGCATAAGGATTTTTTCTAATATCTCATCCGAACCTCCCCTGGTGCAAGTTAGAGCCATTCCCTCTTGACCTTTCACTTGGCATATGGCAGAAGAGACTGATCTTCACCTTGCTACAACATCATTTCAGGTAGTTGTAGAGAGCAATGAGGTCTTCTCTGAGCCTCCTCCAGAAACAACCCCAGTTCCCTCAGCCACTCCTCAAAAGCGGTATTTTCTAGACTCTTCACCGACTTCATTGCCCATCTTTGGACATGCTCCAGTGTCTTAATGTCATTTTTGAAGTGATGGTCCCAAAACTGAATACAGTATTTGAGGCATGCCTCAAATGCACCAAATGCAGCAGCATGATCACTGCCCTAGTGTACTGGTTTGGGGGGGCTGGGATCGCAGGGAGTGGTAAAAAAGGGCTTTGGAGGGGGAAGAATGTAAGAAACCCCACTCACCTCTTTAGTAAAATTCCGTTTCCCTTAAAACTGCGGGGAGGGGGCCCTTGCTCCAGCTGCTCTCCCGGGACATGGGGAGGGGGAGGAGGGGGCTTCTCTCCCTGTGCCCCGCTGGGTCCTGGGCTGAGTGGGGGCCGGGACAGAGCGGGGCCTGCGCCAGTCCCAGTGCCCTTGAGGCCAGGGCGGTGGCAGCTCCTTGCCCTCCGGGCTCCCGGCAGCGTGGGGCCAGAGCAGGAATGGGACGGTCCTTGCTTCTGCCGTTTTGCGGGGATGCGGGCCGGGCCGGGGCCAGCAGCAGTGGCTTCCCGATACCCTTGAGGCTGGGGCAGCAGCGTCTCCTCATCCTCCCGGGGGCACGGCAATGGCAGCAGGCTGCGCCCCCCCCCCCCCTCCACTGCTCCCGGGAGGCAGGGACGGTGCTGTTCCTGCCTGCTGCCTCCCTCCCTGCAAGGTGCGTGGCCCGGGACTGTCCCTCCCTGCCCGGGCATGGTGGCCTCCCGGGGCAGGCGGGGTGGCGTACGGGACACACAGTCATTGCCCAGGTCCCTGGCACTGGTGTGGCGGCCC
>VXBA01003881.1:350834-467010 GCA_013399895.1 Serilophus lunatus
CGCTCTTCTTTGGCTGCTCCAAGAGGAGGCACACAGCTCCGGTCCCCAGCGCCTGCAGGCCCCCACCACGGCGTGATTCCACCCATTTCTCTCAGCACGAGAGCCATTTCCAGCTTGGCAAGCAAGTAACCCTTCAGAGAGGTGGTGGGAGGGAGTTGTTTTCATTTCTTTTTGTGTTTTTCAGAGGGCCTGAAGGGCCGCTTCCAAGGAGGGAGGGACGGGAGAGAGACCACTTTTCCTACCCTTCCCCACTGCTTTTTTTCAGCTAGTCATTTAGCTGAAAGGAACAGTTCCCTTTCTTTTTGTTTGTTTTTTTCCCTTTTTGTGTTTTTTTTTCCCTGCGTGTCAGGTGTTCCTCTGTGTAATTCTGGGGTCCCTGTGGGTTATCCCTACTTCCCTAATTTAAACCCCCTGTAATAAACTGTTCACTTGCTGCTAATTTTGTTCAGTTTTCCATCACCTTTATTGAACCTACCCCCTGAATGCTAAAAAGTGGATTAAACCACCACACCTAGTCATGCCAGCCACACTGATACAGGCCAGGATACCATTGGCCTTCTTGGCTACCTGGGCTCCTATTGAGCTGGCTGTCAACCAGTACCCCCAATTCCCTTTCTGCTGAGCAGCTCTCACCTTGCCCCAAGCCTGTAGCACTGAACTGGTTTCTTATGACACAAGTGCAGGACCCAGCACTTTGCCTCATTGAAGCTCATGCAGTTGGCCTTAGCACATTAAAAGACTCTTGACAGACTGGATCTGAGCCTTCCTACCTTCCAGCAGATCAATACTCCCACTTGACTTGGTGTTGTTTATGAATTTACCGAGAATGTACTCAATCCCGCCATCCAAATTGTTAATAAAGATGTTAAACAGGAGTGGCCACAACAGTGAGTGCTGGGGAACACCACTAGTGACCTGCCCTCAGCTGGATTTAGTTCTATTCATCACCAGTCTTTAGGCCCAGCCATCCAGCCAGTTTTCTACACAAAGTGTAAATTGGACTGACTAGGTCAAACACAATCAGCATAAAATGGATAAAATAAATCCATTTTCCCCTGCCTGTTGCATCTTTACAAGGATGCCTTCTAGCCTGGTTTCATTCAACTCAATATTTGGACTACAGCAGATCATAGCTGCTCCTGGTCCTTATGAATCTGCTTCTTCCTATCCTGAAGACACTTGATTATGAGTCTACTTCTTGCTTATCTCTGCTCTCTCCTACCCGCTGGGCTGGAAGACTTTCTTACACAGTGTTTGTTCCTCTCTGCCTGCCATACCCCCCCTCTTCAGTAAAATCACCTCCTTCTTGACACTTCTGCATGGATATAAAAAGTAGAAAGAATGGGGCTGCAGTTGAGTCAGCTATACCTTACTATTAGGAAATTCGACCTCTAAACTGAGAATAAATAAAGAAGATACTGCCCATTGGACCTTGTCATTATCCTAATTTTCTAATTGGGAAACAGGTTTCTAGTTGGGAAACATCTAAGATAATAAAGATTACCATGAGACCTTTGACTTCCCAGGTGCCTTACCCAATTCTCCAACACTACTTGGCTAGCTTATGCTGGATGTCATAAAAATATAGATGAGTCCATTTTAAAGTCTTTCATGTTCTGAAAGATGAAACTCTCACAGAGCTTACACACTCATCACTCAAAAGAATGCCGTTCATGTGCATATAGAGAGCATTGGGCTTATTTCATCTGATGTACAAGATTTTGTGTCTTATAAATGTCACAGGCTTGGAGGATGCTTTTCTCCACCTATAGTAATTAACAATATTTTTTTTCTCTCTATTTCTCAAAATAAAATCTTAACCAGGCCAGATTTGTTCAGGGATGAATTTGATTTTTCACTGACCTCACAACTTTCCCAGATTAACCCTGCAGACTGCTGTATAACTGTCAGGCCTCAGAGCTGACTTTTCATTCAAAATCAATGTTTTCTAAATACTTATATACCCATGAAGAGGTCACAGAGGCCCTATGGCAATATTTTCCTCCCCCTTCCGTATGTAAAATGATTACTCAAAAGGGCAATGTACCTCCAGTTTTCAGAGTACTCACCAATTATTTTCTTTAAGCTACGTTACGTCTAAGTATTAGTGCAGCACCAAATCTGGAAAAAGCCTTTCTATCTCTTCAGAGGAAACAAATTAATTGAACGCCATCCGTGAGAACAAAGTGTATAGGCACACATATCATATAAAGTTCCCGAGCCTCTCCTAAGCTTTTCAACTAATGGACTCAGCCAACAGTAAACAGTACTTCTGAAAAGTACATGGAGCAGTACCATGTAATTTAATCTTTCTATGAATCATCTTTCTTATCCGAAAAGTAAAGATTTACCAGTCAGACCGAAACACTTGGCATTCTGGTGCTACAGGAGGCTGCCAACATGGGTTATTCCAGTCCTGAAACTGGGCGAATGAAGGAAAGGGAGAGGACCACAGAGATGAGTTCATAGCATGGAGGAGTGCAGTCAAAAAGGTACAGTTGCATAATGTTTCAAGGTGAAGGAACTTGCTCCTCCACGTGGTTTTTGCTGGACTGAATAGCACCTCTTCTTGGACCTATCCTGAGTCCAAACAAATAGCAAAATTCCCTTACAGGAAAGTTCAACTGCTACAAAAGATGGCTCAGTCTATCCACTCCATTTCCCTTCCTGCCCGTCCTGCCCACCACTTCCTTTGTGGCTTCACTTAAATTATAAATAGCTCAGTATGACAGATCTGACCTTCACCTAGGTTGAGCAGGTTACTGCTCCTTCAAAGCTAGTGTCCTGGACTGTATGTCAGTGGCAAGGGATGATAACTGGAGCTGACACATCTGTGAGCAAACAGGTAGCAGCACCAAGACCCAATTTCATGACTCTTCTGCCTTGGCTCTGATGATGCGATGCAGAGTAGGATGTGCCACTGCTCACATGAAGTTTCACAATAAATAAGAATTATTAAAGGAATACAGCCTGAAACAGCCAAGTTAACGACAAATGGTTATGGCTAGAAGTCAGATCCTAAATGAAACAGGGAATAAATAGTAGAAAATAGAACACTGAAAGCCTCTGTGGGAAGTGGTGTTTTATCCTGTGCCTAGTTGCAAACAAGATAAATCAACACAGATAAAACAAAGTGATCCCTCCTCTCAGCTCTCAGAATCTTTGAACAGTAGGAGACCCACCAGTCTGGGGTTGAACAAAAAAGTGAAAGGAGTGATTAAAGTGAGGGAACAGGTCAATACACAGACTTTAAAAGAGAAAATGCTGTATTTAACGTCCATTACTTCCCTTTAACCATGAAAGATGTCAGAACATCTGGGCTTCCTCTCTGCATCTCAGTCACCAGGAGTGGATGGTCATCCCATTGCTGAGCAAGGAGATCACTAAGATAGAGCCAAGCTCTACACAGTAGTATGTGGTGTGAAGAGAAGGCATAAATGAAAAGAAGTTCAGACAGGCTATAGTGTTCTACTTTTCCTCTGAGGACAATGAGGGTTGCCCAGAGGTTGTGCAGCCTCCTTGGAGGTTTTCAAGGCCCACCTGTATAATGATGTTCTGATATCGTGACTCATAAGAGACAAAAATACACACACAGAGGAAATTAAGCTTCATCTCCTGCTTCTGGAGCTGTTCAAATAGCCAAGGTTCCATCAGACTCCCATTTAGCACCATCTTCCCTTGCATTTCTGGGGGATGAGAACATAAGGAAATGCCATTCCTTTTACAGCTAAATAACGATATTACTCCAGCTACTTCTGAGATATTGGTACTGTTTGTTCTTCTAGCAGCAACTTTCAGGGACTCAAACAGTCACACATTGCTCAGAAAAAATATAGGAGAAAAACAAGCTGAAATTTTGGTGGAGACCTTCATTATGAGCACACAAGGATAAGTACATTTTTCTTCTTTAAGGCCAGAATGTCCAGCCTGTACAACACAGCAAGAATTTCTAACCCTTTTCAAGTAATGTCATTGATGCCAGATATTTAGTGCAATGATTTCAGCACTGAATGTCAAATCTCTTTCAAATATTTGCATGCTTCTTAGCTCTTAAACTGACAAGCTTTAATTTAAGCAGATATAAGTGAAATCTGCCACAGCACATGTTGGTTAAGATATTTAAATGATACAGGCCACAATGAGAAAGACACAGAGCACATGAAATCCTCATTAGAATCAGTGTGGCAGGGGCTCTTCTCATTATTTAAACAATAAATTAATTAAAAACTCCTCAAAAAGCCCAAGCACAAAACTATTCAAGATGTGTGGGAAAAATGCCACACTCTTGCAATCTGCTGTTGGAAAAAAACAGCAGTCCTCTCTTTTCATCTTTCTTTCTTTTTCCCTACAGAAATCATGTTGAGTATATAATACACAACTAAGCAAATGAGGCAACAGAAAGTGCAAGGATATTAATTCCTGCATTATACCTTTGCAAGCTCATACCAATAGACTCCAGCAGTATAGGTAGTTGCAAACGTAACTGAGGGGCCCTTCAAGATGCTAAAAGAGTTACCTGGTCTTTCTAACAGGAGTCCTTAATATGTCATACCTCAGTCCATCCTCTTGGGTTTAGTCCCTCCTTTAAGCACACAGTAAGATTCATAGGACAGGCACTGTGCCCTTTTTATTTTACTTTTCTCACGAGAGCATTACATGTCAGCCTGTATCTGTCTATCTATCTTCTCTCCTCCCAGCAAAGCCTTTTGAACCTGTTGGCACACTTCAAGCCATCTACTAGAGAACTAGAAGGTAAAAGATGAAATTCCATAAATACTGTGAAAGTAAGAAGGCAGTACAAGACATAATTGTAGTGCTCTTAACAAAAGAGACCTCTTACAACTCTTTTATCACAGTTTTTATCATCAGAGAATCCCCAGACACAAGCAAACCTTGGAATACAGCTCGTACCTCCTTAAACACAGGATAATCCAGTCACAACATCCAAAGACATAGAAAACCAGGTTCCATAGAAAACCAGCTATCAGACCTGGATTCTAGGCCTGCTTTTGGATAGAACTAATTTATTATCTCCACCTGCCAGTTCAAGTCCTTGGAGGACAAAGGACTGGATCTAAGCCTGCAGTTAGGTGCCCACAATTCCACTTGGATGAAATGGAGAGGCCTGACAGCAAGTGATCTTCTGTCCCTCCTCTAGCCAGTGGATCCTTACTGATGCATCTTTAACTTTTCTGCTAAGCATGTCCAGAAATATCTGTCTTGACTACATTGGGCCAAAAACTTTGGAGCCTTCAAACCCCAAAAGCCATTTAGGACTTATGAACTAGGTCCTTTAGAGCTGACATTCACTTAGCACATGGCTGGTGGAGAGGATATATGTCTACAGAATCTGTCCTGTTAGACAACCAATGACAGCTCCATTGCCAGGACTGAGTGAAACTGCACAGCAGGGACTCTTTTTTTAGATCTGGTCACTTTCTGCCCAAGATGCCTACATCCCAAGTAGTATCCAGAATTATTGATCTGAAGCTGAAGGAACTGGAAACAACACATAATTATAATGACTCATTACAGACATCCTGTTAATGCCCTGCTGAGCTGATCAGCCAATAAATATCCATCTGAAGATAAGTGCCTAAGAAAATGGAACATTACTGGAACATGCCAGCCTCAGTCCACTGACTGAATAGGCAGCCCAGACCATTAAACTTCTATCTGTTACACAGGTACCTTTATAATCTGTCCCTCAGACTCCAAAATATCCAACTTATTTCTGAAATCCTTTAAGCTTGTAATAATTTTATTTTCAATAAATAATCCAGACAAATTTGCTAGATTCAAGGATACATATCAGACTCTATAAATAATGTTCGCATCTTTATATTATAAATTTAGTGCAGAATTTCAAATCTTACTTTTCAGATGCCAAATCCTTTCAGTAGAAAGCTTTAGATAATAGGATCTCGCTTGTGTTATGTATTCACAAATTTTCTTCGGTGATGGGGTGAGTTCAAAGATGAATAAAACACTGCTGATTAGTTTTTTAATTAAATTATTGTGTTTAAAAAGGGATAAATAAATACTGGTCAGACTTTAAAGAGAAGCAAAAGTGGGTCATAGATCATGAAAAGGCTGCCCAATGAAATAAAAACAACAACGTGTTTCATTTTTCTCTCTAGAGAAGTACTTTTGTGAATGACTAGTACAATCTTTCTCCCTCCCAAGAGGTGGGTTGGAAATGCTGGGCTGAGCTGTCATGAAAGAAGGGGTCAATCAGGGGTGTTTTGTAAGGTGGGGAATGAGATTTACAGCAACATAATCAGTTGACCAGCTCATCATTACAAACTACATGTGTCCTAAATTAGGCGAGGATGAAGTGGGTGGATACATTATGCTGTTTCATGAAAAGCAATTTGGGTGAGTTGTTCTTGTTCCAGTTCTTTGAGACTCAAGAACACATCTCCCAGGAATCTGTAAATCATCAGCAAGTGATATAGTTGGCTGTCATACCACTGACAGGCAGAGCCAGTTACAACTTTTACCAAGTTCTTTTACAAAAGGTTTTCTGTTCTTGTTCTTAAAATTCTTTTTTCCAGAAAGCTGCAAAACAAACCACAAATCAACAAGTAAAATAGCAGAGCACAATCCAAAATTCCAGAGATAAGAGACATGCTGATAATATAGTCTTTGACACTAGTTTGGGAGCTTTGCTGAATTAAATATCGGTCCTTTACCATATTAATAAATGTATGTCTGCTCTCTCTCTCTGTTCACTTACGTAGCCCCTGTCAGTGCAGTATCTCAATGCCCCTGAAAACACCAATGAATGTAGCTTCATAGCACCTCTCTGAGGTAGAAAAATAAAGAGATTATCATACTTCTCTGATGAAAGATGGGAAACATGTGGTAGAGAAAGACCCCTAGAGTTCTGGTTCCAGATAACCATGGCAGAAGCATTTGTGTTACAGGGTCCCCCATCTATTTGGTGCATAAACAATTGTTACCGATCACTTTTGTAGCCACTATGGAGGGAACAGTATTTGCATCAAAGACAACTGTATTGAACATCAGGGAAATCTAACTGCAGAGGAATGGGATACTGGGACAGGATATTCACAGCAACACTGTGACTTGTCCTTCATGTAGATTTTAAAAAAGGGCTGATGAATAATCCTCAGAAATGGGTCTTTTGAAAGATGGAATTGCCTTGCTGTGTTCCACACTGCGGACCTGACAGCCTAGGATATTACCTAGTTTGTTTTCCTGTCTTTAGCTTTGCAGCGCATATCAGAACTTGAGTGGTAGACAAGTAGTGGTGACATTTATTATCACCACAGTAAAACATGAATGGGTCTAAGCCCACTCTGTCAGAAGATTTACAAAATTACATACCTCATCAAGTTATTAAAAAAACCCAAGAAGCTATAAAGGATCAGAGGCAGGCTTTCTCAGCAATGTTGAAGCAGATGAAGTGGAGCATGAGGAAACATCTTCATATAAAGAGTCTAGGGCTCTGACATGAACTATAGGTAGTATGTTAGGTGTGCTAAAAATTAAATTTTCAGGGATTCTCTCAGCAGCTGATCAGTTGAGAATTCACAAGATGGAAAAGCAAATGAAATTTCCACATCTGCACGGAAGATGAGATGTTATGGGTCTAGCCCAACCCCTTTTTTAATTCAACAGAGCACTTCCATCTGACTTCAGGAGCTTGGCCTTGGCTTACCCCTTACAAAAGGGACCCAAACTTCATATTTTATAAAGGGCTGAATTCCTACGGAATGCCAAGAAGTTTAGCACCCTCCAATGGAATTTCTTATTACAGCACATTTGTGTGGGATTTCTGAACATCTGGAAGCCTGTTCTGACCCTAAGTCATGGACAAATAGCAACTGCACACATGCAGCAAGACATACGCAGCCAGAGTGGTCACAACTTTCTTTGCTATGTGCACACAGCAACTCACAATACATAAGCACAAGAACACAGGCATCACATTTCTGAGATGAGCTTTCCAGTCGAAAAAATGTATCTGTGCATATCCCCAGCCATAATTTTGCAATGCATCCTCTTCCCCTTCCTTGTTTGGATAGGGTTTGCCTCTGCCCTCTTTATAGAGATAAAATAAGTGAAACAGTTGACATAAAGCATGTGTTCTGAATTATTTATGTGTTTTCTTGGGTATTTTTTATAATTGGATGAGGGGGAAAAAAAAAAAAAGAAGAAAAAGACAGAAGAGAAATACCAGACATACCTGCCTAGCTATGCAGCAGAAATGGACTTGAGAATCTAGTAACAAATACAGCCCAGTTCAAAACTATGGTTTGTATTCTGTGAGGAAAACACATGCTACATCACTTACAGGTATGTGAGTTTTCTATAGATTAAGAAAACATCACTGTATGCTGCAGGTCAGAAAAAAAATCATGTGCATGTGTAGAGATATAGATATCAATCTCTTTCTGCTATTTCTAACTGCATGCAGAGCTAGAGTTCATAGCAGAATCTGGCACTGAGGAACCAACACGTGCATCTGAATGCGGCCCAGCAGAGATAGATACATTTCTTTGTATGCTTCTACTGCATTGGGGGTGGAATATGAAGCTTATTTTTTCCCTTTTGCCTAATTCGGGAAAGGCTCAAGTCACAAAGCCCCGGCAGCACACCACTCTTCAGGGCATTCCTGATCCAAGCCACAGAATCCCGAGTAGCCAAGCTGCAGGTATATACCTGAGAGTTTCCACAGCCCAGCTTACCATGTGACAGGATCACAACTGTGATATCTTGATCTTCACCATTCTCTAGGAAGAAGTCTAAATCAGAAAGTGTTAAGAGCTACAGGCCTCACCTTTTCATTCATGGGAGATACCATTTATATGTGGCCATGGTATGTTGCACTTATCTGAACATTATGTTCAGCTGTTGCCTTTCCAAACCTTTTGATACAAGTGCCTGTAGATGTTCACCAGTCTGTCAAAGATAAAATGAATACAGGGGAATCTTGGAAAGACATCAAGCAGAGGGAAACCTGGATCACAATAATGAGATACTGAACGTAGATAAAGATCCAAACTTATCTAGGGCCTGGAGTTTAGTTGGCCCCTTTCTGTCCACAACCTTGACGCTTACAAAAAAACTCTCTCAAATTTTTGACATGCAACTTCTGTGACATTGACTGTTGAGGAATTCATGCTAGTTTTGGTAAGTGCTGAGAATACCAGTCTTTTTGGCATAGAGTTACTACTTTTGCCTCTGGAAAGCAAAGTAAATATAGAACAGTAACTACAGTTTAAGAGATAGGTTTACGTAGTCCATGAAAATGAAAAATCTGGCCAGACTTATTTTATTTCCAACTGTTTCATCTTCATGCTATCTTTTCAGCTTTACATTAAAAATGGTTCAAATCAGCTTCAAATCCAAGGGTTAGATGTGGAATACCTTCAACCTAGGGCAGCCCTTTTTAACCCCATGTCTGCCTATTTCCGATCTTCAGCTCTTGTTCAGAACCAGCCATAACTTCAAAGCTGCCCTCCTTTAACAAATTTTAAATCTCTTTCTAAACTTGCTGCCCATAAAGCATTCCTTACATTCCATTTAGTCTGGCTTCCTCCATGCATCCTATGATCACTTCAAGAGAACCTGTCCTAATGCTCCATACTTTTTGCCTCCCGGAGTCAGTATACACTGTTCAGGAAATAAAGACAAACAACTGACAGAACGAGAGGACACTGTCTCAAGCTGCGTCAAGGAAGGTATAGCCTGGATATCAGGAAAAAGTGCTTCACGGAAAAAATAATAAAGTATTGGGATAGTCTGCCCAGGGAGGTGGTAGAGTCACCATCTCTGGACGTGTTTAAAAAAAGACTGGACGTGGCACTTGGTGCCATAGTCTAGTTGAGGTGTTAGGGTATGGGTTGGACTCGACGATCTTTGAGGTCTCTTCCAACCTAGTTATTCTGTGATTAATTTTCCAGTGTGACATGACCTTGTAAGACTCTTGCAATCCCATTTCCTCCCCCTTCACCCTATAAAGTGAAAAACCTGTAGCTACAAATTTTTGGTACTTAAGGCTGGAATCAGCCATACAAGTGATGAGAGGAACACATAGCAACATAACTGCTCTCTGCTCACATGGCAAGTCCTGAAGTGGAGTCTACCAGCCTCTTGGTCCCTACCTTGATAAACACCGCTGTCTGAAAATTGAAACTAGTTGAGGCTCTTCCCTCCACTCCCATGATGGTCCAGACCGTTGATTCAAAATCTCTCTGCTCTAGGATCCCTTTCCTGTTTTAACAAAAAGACAATTTCAAAATCTGGTAGCTTGGAAACTCCCAGGGTTGAGTACAAATTGCTTTAAGTCCCAGTGGAAAACAGATTTCAATAACATACAGTTTGTTTAGAGAGAGGCAATTCAGAGGAGACTGAACCATGGTTCCTGCCAAGCCTGGGCCTCACACCACAGTGTCTGGGGCAATGAGTAAGGATTTATTTTTTCCCACAGTGATGGAATTGAGACATCATTCATGTAGATATGTTTCCCCATGTTTCAAATGACAGCTGCTAAAGCAGGAAGCTGAGAGCACATCATTGTCTAGTCACCTGCTCTGGAAAACTTGGGTCAGGTCATGTACCTCCAACAATGTCTTGTTTTGGATACCCTTGTTGGCTTTATAACACAAAATGTTTTCTAATGTTATGGAAAAGAGAAACTCAATAAAACATTATGATAGAAAAATGATTTTTCTCCTTCAGTTAGCACCTGGCAGCCTCCTCACTAGTTTCATCCCTGCTGACACATAAGTGCACACTTAAAACAGCCCATTGCTGTCTCAGAGCCCTTCCCCACAGCCTGCTAGGGCCTTATGCTAAATAGTGATCTAGACTCAGGGCCATTCAACCAGCAATAGCTTTAAACACCTTGCTGACTTGTAAACTGCAGGAAACGGGGTTATTCTTTGTCATATTCAGCCCAGCAGACACGACCCTTCTTAGTCACTCAAGTCCAATACTGTACAATATCTCAGTTTTCTTCCTCATAGGCAGTGGTTGCTGTTGCAGCACTACAGGAACAAAATGAATTTCCTTTCTCCTCAGGGAAAAATGCCAGCACCATGAAGAGCCTAGCTTCCCAAACTACTCAGGAGTTAGCACAATAATCAGCAAGAGCTAGAAGCTTTCTATAGAGTTCCAGAGCCAAGACTTCCACTAGGATGCGTGTACAACACAGGCAGATATGGCCAAGGAATCCAGCTCCTGCCGAGCTGTTTGCATTATGGGTGCAACTGAGTCTCAAGCTACACAGTGCTCAGAGGTAGTCTTCTCATACCTTTTCCTTAATGTGAGGAGCTCAAGCATGCCAAAGAGGTCAGGATCTGCACAGATGTGAGTTCAGGCAACTCCAAACAAAGAGAACACAAAACAGAAAAAAACCCACTCAGTCCCCACCACTCCTTCCCCACCACATCTTCCTATCTGCTGTATGCTCACATGCTAGAGTGCTCCCAGACCTCCCTCAAGTCCAACACTTTTCAATGTGATTCGCTTAGGTCCAAGCCCTGAACTATTTTGTTGGCTCCCAGGAGACATGTTATGAGGGCCATGTGGGGATGTCATGGCTCAGTGCCATGCTTGGGAGTTTCCCATGAGCTGTGCTCTAATTTTTTGGGAGTACGTGTTGGGTAAAAGCTGTAAAAGCTCTCCTGCCCTCCCGATAGCCTTCTGAGAAGGTGCAGTTTTCCTCTCTCCTCAGAACTGAAGCAGGCAGAATAAAACATCTTCCTTCCCACTCACAGTTTTTCTAACAAAACAAAACATGCACTAGCTAAAAACAAACATAATAAAGCGGTTACCTCCCTTCACAGCAAATTATGCAGCTTTATATGGCATATTTTTCTACTCTAAAACTCTCCTGAGAATGAAAGCAGTAAGTGGGCACCATCAGGAGGCTGGGGACGAGTATCAGAGCGAGTTCTACCATAAGGCACTTGTGTAGCCACAGATACACATGCCATGGTAAGGACACAGAAAAGCCCATAAGAAAATCAACCATTTTGTTGTCAGAGAAGGACTTGAATATTGTGCTTCAAATAAGGCTAGGGGCCACACATGGAGCAGCAAGGAGAAAACTAAACACTGAGTTGCTGCTCAGTAATTAAGCATAGCCCATTCTGTGCACGACATAAGGCAGGGATGAAAAAGGGGGAAAGAGCAGAAGTATATGTAATGAAAGGCTACAGCAAAAAAAAACATTCACGAGGGGGATAACTGAAGATGCCAGGGGTAACTGGAGTTATGTCATTTGCTGACTTGGAAATGTCACACATATGCACATATGAGTGCATGCATGTGTGGATGTGTGCTCTGCACATTTGATTGCTCCATGCACAGGTCATCCACACAAAATCAGTAGCTGAGTCCCTTGAGAGTCTCCTACAGGGAAGGAAACCGAGGCTAGGAAAAAGGCTCTGCCAGCAAAAAGCTATACAGTATGACAGAGTGTTTCCTTATACTGTTCATGCACATATATAATTACCACTACTGCAGAATTTGGTAAGTAGTGGGGCAATTACAGTCAAGTTACAGATTACCTTGTCCTTGCAACTCTAAGGGCATCCTTTAGCTAACTTCTTTTTTAATGTGTATACTTTCATCTTCAGCATGAGAAATTCCCAGAGTAGGAGAAATTCATGGTACCTAACTCCTGGTGATAATTTTTAGTGGGAAGCTGGACACCTACTTATCTTTTACACCTTCAAAAAACTTTCTCCAGAATGCTGTTTGCCTGGAGACCATGCAGCTCAGTTGGATTTGACCAAAAAACACAGTTCCAATTCCGGGACAGGCAAGAGAATAAGGCAAGGCCTGAGTGGAGTTGGAAAAAAAGACAGCAGGCAGTGGATGGGAAGTGGAGGTAGCCCACAGAGGAGAAGCAGTGGCAGCCTCTCTGTAGGTCTGAGGTGGCAGTTGGGATGAGAGGGGAAGCAGTCAGTCTTGGGGGTGAAGAGAAAACAGGGTGGTAATGCTCTTTTCTCTGGTCACTTTACTGCAAATTACAAAAAGAAGCATGGAAAAGGAATATCATAAGGTAGCCCTTAACTCCTCTGTTTTCTGGGAACCTGTTCTGATCATGAAAATAATGAGCAGTGTGTAGTATAGCAAGAGAGGAGGGTGCCAGCCACCTGTCTTCCAAAGCTGACCAAAGCTTGCAGAAATGTTCCTACTGGTTTGGGCCTAAGGGTGCCAGTAAGCTGATTGCTAATCTCTAACACATGCCTTGTCTCAGCTGTCGCAGTGGGGTGAGGCACAAGGGGTTTAATTTCTGCTTTACATCCTTCCCGCTAACGCTCAGCGCGCCTCTCCCTTCACCACTTGGCTTTGCAACCTCTGCTTCTACTGTTTTCCGCCTTCTCTTTCCAAAAGTCAGCCTCAGGGCCAGGGAAGGTGGTGCAGCACCGTGCAGGAGCAAAACCCAAACATGGCTACTTAAAGCAAATATTATTTTTCAACTGAAAGACTTTTACTTTTTTTTTTTTCCTCCAGTTTATTTTTAGGACAATGGTAAAACGTACAAATCCTGGAGGCCTCAAGCACTTTCCTGCTGTGCTAGTGACTTAATTTATTTCTTTAATTTCTTAAAACCTCACCAAAAAATGTTATTCTTTGGAGACTTTGCAAGCCCGAGTTTATTATTTTTTGCAAATGATTAATGAGGTAGCAGAGGCATTTTTTAACGGATTCCCTTGGTTTTCTCTCACTCTCCCTCACTTTTTCTCTTTTTTCAACTCACATGGCAGTGCAGGTCTGCGAATCTGTTAAGAGCTCTCCACGGACAGGATGGAGGGTACAGCAAGAAAGTAATGAAAGTTAAAAGCCTCTTTCACAACTCCTCCCGTCCTCTTTCAACACCCAGAGAAATCGTGTTAACGAGCTTGCTGCAGCAGCCTCCTGCAGGCTGAACACGTCCCCGTGCCCTGCTCTTTGTGAGGCTCTGAGGGAGCGGACAGAGCTGAACACCCTGAGCTTACAGGAAGGCTGTGCGTGTGACAGCAGCTAATCCTACGCATAGTTCAGAGGTGCCGTCAGCTAGCCAGGCACTGCACTGAGGCCCCTCTCTTGGCTTGGTTAGGAATCTGCTGACACTCCCAGAGACTCCTGGGGAGCGTTTTGGATATTGGCCGCAAAACTTTCCCTTTGACCTGCACCTCTTACGGGAACTTAGCACTGCCTGAAGTGAAGCAGCAGCATAAGCTTCCTTGGTGACGGCTAAGAATCAGGTCTGTTTCTCTTTCTCCACCCAGAATAATGAGCTTATTTGTCAAGAAGATGCACTGTGCTAAGAGGTGCCTAAATCCTTTCTATTCTCTCAGCCCTCGCACAGCCTCTACGTCGGCACAGATTTTGCCTAACAGAGAGAAGAGGAAAACAAAAAGTGAAGGAGCACAGGAAGAGCTGGTTAAGATGCTGGGGTCAGAGCAGAAAGAGATGTGACCAGTTCTTTGTGACAGCTTTAGACACAGAGTAGGTCTGTGATAGGGCAAGGGTGTATGGAAGTTCTGGTTCAACTGAGGAGCAGGATTACCGGAGAGAAGTGTGCCTTGTGTATTTATCAAGTGTCGAACACAAGTTTGTCAGGCAGATTTCAGAGCCAGCTTGCAGGAGGTGGCTCTACAAACAAGAAGGCTTTTTAAAGCAGTGCAGGTATGGAGATCAAAAATTCAACAGGAATCCTCTTCTGCATTTTCTTTGAGGTTTTTTGGAAGAGATGACGCATGGTAAACAACACTGCGCAGATACAGTAATGTTGCTTAAAACACCAAAGATTCTTGTCTACATTCATTTTAAGTTGGCCTGAGGCAAGCCAAATACAAATTAGAGATCCATAGGCATGCCAAGAAATATCCATGCAGTATATAGACCCAAGAGAAAATGCAGTGAAGAATATTATTGTCACATATATGGAGATAATAGTATTTCATGAATTTCTATATGAGTACTTCTGTGATCCTGGCAAATCCATGAAAAAGGACTGGACTGACATTTTCCACATTTACCTACAACTGTCAAATCTGTAGCACTGCAGTAGGGCTAAGTATCTGCAATTTAAAAGGCTGCTAAGCTGTCTTCCTTTGTTTTGTTATACAGTAATTAGATCCACCTGATTCACTCAGTTCATGACCAATGTTTCTGTTTCACTCGCATCCCAAGACAACTTCTGTTGCCCATTTCTTTATTTTATCATTTTTTTTTTCACAAAAAAGGCTTTTTTTTTCCTTCCTGAATCTTGTAAGCTTTTTGTTCCCATTACAATCTTCAGCATGCAAAGCAGGTGGTATCAGAAAGTGCAAATGCTGCCATATTCTTTGAATTGTTATAAACTGCTGTATGGTTTTGTTCATTTTCAGTACCCAGCCTTTTGATATCACATCCAGTCCATTCCACACTCATGAGTTAACAAGACTGTAGACAGGGAGAGACTTGAGAAAGGCCACTCAATTAAAGGGAGAAAATGAAGATCAAAACAGGCTACTGTGGTACCATATCGTCAGGTACTGGACTGTACCTGGTGCAATTGCTGATAACAGGCTAGATAATGTTGCACCTGTCATTTTGCTGTGACCTTCACCAGTCACCTGGGTCTAGCCTTATGAGAGCTGACTAACTTTTAAGCTAAAAAGGCTTAGATTAAAAATATCAGTAACCCTGGAAATCCTCAAACAGCTTCAAATTACAAGCTCTGTGAAAAAGACTCTACATAACTTGATAATGGACACAGATCATTTTCTTTTCCATTAAACCAAAAGGAACTGAGAACTGAAAGTCCATGCCTACTAGAGGAATAGGGAACTAACCCATGTAGTATGTAAGCATGAGGTTATCCAGGGTCCAGGTCAATCATTGGAGCTGCTCAGGCACAAGCTACTCCACACAACATGTACTGTTCTGATTGTGCATTCAGAAACCACAGCATAAGCAGAAGGTCACAGAAGTAGGCCTCTGAAATTAAATATTTCATGAGTATCCCAAAATGAGCATGGATCCCATTTTTCTAGACATTAATGCTGTGGAGTGTTTCCAAACTCTGCGTTCCTGTTTCGTCACACACTGAGCATGAAGTGAGGGCAGGCAACTCATTGTTAAGCAGAGACATAAGCCTTAATTAAAGCACCATGATGAATGCTGTCTACATTTCAGAGAGCACTCACATCTGTAAATTCCTAGGAAAAATAGATCGTCTGATTTTCAAAATAAAAAAAAATACTCCAATGGATTCTCTCTTAGGAATATTAAAAGAAGAGTTGCCTCTTCCTGCAAATGGAGAAAGCTGAGAGGGATTTACCACACATTGTACCTAAATAAAGCTCTTATGTTTTACTGCTTTTGACCAAAATTTTCATGAGTTAAGCTGTCATCAGAACATTCAATGAAGAAGAAGATCAGTCCTAAAAGACTAGTAGTCCACCAGCACTACTAGACATCCCAGTTCACAAAGAAGGCTGACCAGTTTACCCCCTGGTGAACTTGGGAATTTACATGATGACCTGGAAGGAGTCCACCTTAAATAAGATAACTAGGAAAATGCACATAACTAGAAGGAGAGTAAAGGTATGATTTTTTTACCTAACATATCAAATAGTTTCACAACTGGTCCCTCAAAAACAGAGGAAAAAACCCCATCAAACTGCTGAATTTGGCTTCCACAGTGCAAAGAACAGCTGGAACATTTCTGCATGACTTAGTTTAATGCAGCAAGATTGGAATTTTTAAGTTCCCAAGGAAAAAAAAAAAAGTAGCACAGTTGTTTTTCACTTTCTGCTATCTGTACCAGTTACTACCTGTATCCAAGTATTTGCCACCTAGGATCCAACTAAACAAAAATCCACACCACTAATTACTATCAAAGGTTTATGAAACATCTGTACTCCAGGAGTGACCTTTTGATGAGAGAAGGCCATTCCTTGACTCTTCAAATCCGACAGCTCAGACTTGCTGCTTCAAAAAACTATTTTCCATGAGAAGCCTCTTACCAGCTCCAAGTCCCACCAGTCTGACAATGAAGTGCAGGTAAGATCTAAACAAACCATGAAAAATTGAGAGATTTCTTAGGCTTTGTTGTACACTCAGCATGTTTCACTACTTTGCCTATTCTGGGGACATTCAGACCCCTTTTCCACTTCTTTTCTGATACTTTCTTGAAACCTGCACAACATAGCAAGCAGTGCATCAGTGCATTAGGGAGGACAGGTTTTGTGCCACCAAAGTCAGCAAGGATGGGAAAGATCTCATCCCAGCAAGGGACACACACAGCCACAAGGCAACAGCTGGACACTGTCGTAGGAGTTGCATAACACATCAGCTGCATGTCTCTATGGGGTCAGAAGAGCAAGGGAACTAGAGACCTATTTGCCCCAAATTTGTTTGCAAATTCCACATTTCTTCCCATGGAGTCCTCTGACACATCCAGTCATGAGTATGGACACGAAGTGTGTTGGTGGATACTATTCTTTCAGACATAAAATCACACCACTGCTCATGCCAGGTGCTGGCCCTTGTTCTTAATCTTACAGGGCTGTTTCACCTAACAGCTCCCAACCTGGCTTCCTGAAAGCAGCAGGGGAGCTGCTGAAACTCCATCAATTCAGACAAAGTCAACATGACCTGTGGACGTGGTCCAGCTCTGCCAGGAAGGGTCCAACAGTGAGGGTGGCAGAGGAAATATTATTGCAGCCTGGAGGTTTTCCCATGCAGGATTCTATTTTGGTGCACCATTTTGTGTTGCTTGAAGCATTTTGGGAACTCCGGACGCAGATAACAGTTCTAGGTCACAATGTTTATATTGATAAAGATTTCATCATCCCGATGTGGGTGCAAATGCTTGTGAATGCTGCAGAGCTGTAGACTGTGTAATCATTTGCCATAGCCCAGAACATATAATGCGCCCATGAAAAAGCACAGTAAATAAAATAACAGTGTTTCGTGCCAGTCCAAACAAACATTTTTCTCTTTCTAGCAGAGTAAGAGAGTACTGACCCACAGAACTGCAGTGTTTTGGAACTTCATTTAATAGTAGCAAGAAAAAAGTCACACTGATATGAAGTGGCACAGAAACATGGGTAAGACAATTTAGTCATCAACACAGCAGCAGCAGTTGGACACAAGGAAACGTTTATTTGATCCATTTGCTAATGCATAAATCAACTTGTTCTAAAATTATTTCATAATAGGTGTTCTCAAGCCAAGACACCATTTGAGATGAGCTATTTGAGGTGATCATTGTATTTTTCAGGCAAGGCAGCCATTTGAGTAACCAAACATATCTTTTCTGTTCACAGACTACAGAGTTTGCACCAGGAAGAGGGCTGAAATGAAATTGATCCATTTTACTTGATCCATGTTTATTATTTTTGCTTGAAAAAAAAGAATGAAACTCTGATTTAGTCAATGAGAAATCCTCAAGGACTTGGATAAAGTTGTCATGTGTATCCACTTGCCCTAACCTTTGTTTGGCCTTTTGTCTAAGTACAAGGGGCATATCAGTTAAGTATCTGGTGTCTTCTCTCTGGGAAACTCAGGGAGTTAATAAGTTATCTCAAACTATTATGATTTTGATGCATGGAAAAAAAAACAACTTGGCTTTCCTCAGACAGTACAGCTGGGTAAGTACAGAATTTCCCGGCACTGTTTAAGCCTGGGTGGGGTGGGAAAAAGAAGAAGAAAAAAAAAGAAAAGAAACAAATGAAGTTTCTAAAGAAGGAGGGGGAAAACCCCAGAAATCCTGCCAGGAGTTCAAGAAATCTTCTCTTCCGTGTTTCACTTATGGAGATCAAAAAATCCAAATTAAATATGATTCCCCTTGCAAAATGCTGATGACTTTTACTCAAACTAGGGCAGCTAAGGTGCTGAGAAGTCATGAAGCTCAGCTGCAGCCCTTCAGATAATTCATATAAGCAAGTAGCTTAAGTGATAGGTCTCATGTCTGCAGGATCAGCATAACAGTTCTGATTCTTAAGGAGGAACGGACTACTGGGTATGCCTATAGCCCAAAACATATATCCAAGTCCTCTAGACACCTCCACAGTACAAGTGGAAAGCAGCAACTGCAGATGAGATCATCTGATCACAGCAAAGCCACTGCCACGTTTCAAGGAGATCCCACCTCCACAACAGAAGAACACGAAGGGTATTGATAGCATCTTTTCCAATCCGTTGCACTGCAAAGGGAAATGGCATTAACAATCATATAATGAAATTACTCCTTCTCCCACTGCCAGTGCATGGGACTGTCCTCATAGCTATGCCTGGCCTTTGGGTGGGAGGACAGAATTCCAGTCTCAAGGAAGGACCTTCTTATTGTCTGTTAACTTGGTCCTTTGTCAGCTTGTAGCCATACCCACAAATCAGATCTAAAATTTCATTATACTAAATCACTTATTTTTCATCTGAGCACCTCAAATTCAATCAGCAAGTATTTTTCAAGCCCTGTAAAGTCTACATATCACACTGTATGTCCCCACTTATAAAAAGACAAGCAGTGCACAAATTAATAAACAGAGGGTGTATGGCAGAAGTCAAATCCACTTTCTGAGTCCTATTCATTAAATGATCAGTGTTCCCCCCTCTCACTTTCTCCATGGCTTCCCTACATGACAAATTTTTCTCTCTAGGGTTTTTAAAAGACAAAATTATCCTTAATATGCACAGGAACAAACTCAAGACCATGTCTGAACACAATATATGTTTATGAAGATTTGGTCCATATATTGATTTTACCAATATTAGCAACTCCCTTGACTGGCTTCCTGCAGCCAAGTAAGAGCAAATAAATTTTTAAGAGAAGTCTGAAATTAGGAAATACATCATGCAGATGTATGCAAGCCAGTACCTCCCCCACACCCCCAAGTTTGGCAGACAGATCTTTCAGACCCAGCTTGCAGGAGGGGGCTTGGCAAACAGAAAGGCTTTTTAAAGTAGTGCACAGGTACAGGAATGATTTTCATGTCAAGAAAATAATGCTAACTCCATTAAAAAACCTGTTTACTGGATTGATTCACAGACCTGTGAAGTCAAGAGAGGCCATTGAAATCCCACTCAATGCAAAACACAGCCATAGGGATTTCATCCATTCATGTCTGTGACTGTCTTGCACCTCCCACTTCATTAAGTCCCTAACTTCTGACTAACCTCAAACCTATATTCTAACATTAAAATCAACTTAAAATTCACAAACCTCAGGGCCATGTCAACACTGCCTTGTGTAACACAGACCTTGGGGGTAGGCCACTAAAACATGACTGTGCAACCATATTGTTAAGAAGCTGCTGCTCAGCCTTCTTCATATCCCACAGGGCTTTCTGTCATGCAGTAGGAACCTTTCCAGGAAAGAACTTGGCCAACTCACCTGACTGGGAACATTTTCTCAGGTTTGACAGGACAGATGTTGGCAGATTCAAGTCAGCATGTGTGAATATCAAGAAATGCTCTGTTCCGAACCCAGACTATTCATAGTACAAGGTGAAGTTTCTTTCCTACCACATCATAAAGCTGATCCAAAGCAAGTGTTCAGTTTGGATGTGAGATGCTCTGGAGAATGACCCCAAACTTGGAACCATGCTCAAAAGGCAGCCCAGCCATAGCCGACATGCAAGAAAATTCATGATTACTCCTTTGATCATGTTCTCTTTCATCTGAAGCACTCCCATCAAAAAGCAAATGCATTAAATCCTTCCTCACTGAGAGCATAATTCTGCAGGTTCAAGAATTGTTTCAGTATAATGCTGTTTGGGGGTTAAGGGGTGCAATTATGCACTGCAGCACTATTAAAATCAGCTATGTAAACTGATCACTCATCTAAGCCATTGCACTGTTTAGCACACTTGCTCTATTGAGTTTCTGCTTCGTACTCCACTCTGCAGCTGCCTTGCACCTCCCGATCCTTCTTTACTGTCTTCATGTAAATCAAAAATCCATCAAACCTCACTTCATCAGTAATAAATCAATCACTTGAATTACTCAACTCTAAAACCACGACCTTGTGGCTGCAAAGGCAGAGTATGTGTGAGCACCTGGATGACAGCAAGCAAAAGAGAAAAAGAATTATTTTAATATAAGTATTTGTAAGAGTTCACAGAGGGTCTCTTCTTCTGGGCACACCTGAATTCTTCAGAAGGGCTGTACTGGGCTAATTTCTTGCTTGCCATTCACCCTCCTCACCCCAAAAAAACCAAAGTGTTTCTATCTTATTCCTATTTTCTCTGATTGCGTGTTTTATTAATAGCTTTTTTTTCCTGAAAAGGAAAAAAGTGCACTCAGCCTCCAACGACCTGCTTCCAAACCAAGATAAGGAAATATCTCCAGCTTTCCACAAAGCCTCATATTACTTCCCCTCAAAGCCAGGAAAAGCTGTCCTATCATTTCCCTTGCTAATGCTGCATCACTGCATTCCTACAGAGTTTCTGAATTTGTTCAGAGATTCTTGTTGTTGTTGTTATTGTAAAAGCTAAGGGTTACACAAGACAGAGAGCTTGACAGCTTTCCCACAATCCTCAGCATGTGGGAATAGCAAGTAACAAAGTGTTAACACCTGCCAACTGGTGGTTAGGTGTACACGTCTCTGTTAACAACAAACACTGCTGCTAGCAGTCATCAGAGCAAAGCAGCAAATCTGTTCCCTTCTACAGCATGGAAAACACCAAATGATAACAAAAAAAGGCACCTAATTGCTCGATTAAGATGTATCAGTGTTGGAAACTGCTGATCTAGAACATTGAGTCTTTGACATTTACTTCACTCTTGATTAAACAGAAATGTTTAAAACCAGCCATTTTGCAGGCAGAAGCCCAGAGCACTATGTTCCATCCAGGGAATTGTGACAGCGAAACTTTTTACAAAGAAGCAAAATCCAAACCACCTCCTCTCTGCTGTTTCATAAAAGCATTAGGTGCTGAGACTCTCTGGCTATTTTGAAGAAGAGATAGAAGTGTTCTAAGGAAGAGTTAGGAGTCAGTTCACTCCTTGATTCTCTTATCTCCATGTTGAAATTCCAGGGAAACCTTGTGAAAAAGTCAAGCTCCTGCTCTGAAAAATGCTTCTGAACAGGAAATTCAGGACTGTTTATTTATGGAGAGAGATTAGTTGTGTTCTTCTAAAAATCGTGTTTTCAGTCGGTGGTTTCCTAGGCAGCTTTGTGAGGCAAGTGGCACTGATTTATTATCACCTATTTACATGTGACTAATGTCTTAGACCTGAGGCTAAAAGTCTGCTTACTCTAGATTTGCCCTCAGTAGCCAGCTTGCTGGTTTTATTGCTCTTTTCCTGTGACAAAATGTAAGGAAGAAATGAGTCAACGGACTCATCTCAAATAAACTAGAGATTGTTAAGTCAAAAGAAGACAAACTTCATTAATCTATCAGTACTCAAAATCCCACTGCTGCCCAAATTTCCCTAGCCATGCACACGAACTCCAGCTCAGCTGGGGTGGGACATTAATCCTAGTTTCCATTAGCTGGTGTTTCTTCAGTCATTACTATCAGGAAAATAAATTATCCCATTCTTGAGGGGGAGTTTCACTTTTATATCTTTTCCCTAAACATATTATCTGAAATACACCAGACAACTATGATTGTACCTGTTTAATCAGATGACAAGGACAACAGATCATTTTTAACCTATACGATTCCCTGAATGGTTAACATGATGAGCTGGATGGGTAACTTCTTTTGGTGGCTCTACCAATTTGTTGGTAAGCATTAACGTTACATGAAACAAAGACTTCCAATAGTCAGCACCTTGAAACAGAGAATGTACATTTCCCTTATTTCATGAAATATCAAGTATTTGAAAATCATACTAGCAATAGATTGTTAGTGGTAATAAATGGTCTTACAAAGGCTGGCAGAACAGTGTTCTGACTTTAGGCAGCATCATTCACCAAATTGCTATGGTGAAGGCTCATACAATACTCGATTTAAAGCTCTCTGCAGATGGTTCTAAGGATAGAAAATGGACAAACTTCTATTTAATTTGCCATACGTGGCTTTCTCCACCAGGAATGGGTGAAGAAGGTAGCATACTTGCCTGCCAACATGAATACTGACCAATTTACTGAGCTAGATATTTCCAAATAGCAGTTGGAAAGCTTTTTTGGTATAGGCAATTTAGGATTACCTGCAACAGAATAGTACTAGAGGAAAATTTCCAAGTTTCATATGAATATTTGAGAGCCTTAACAGCTGAATTTAGAACCTCAGCCACATGGTTTCTGTGACTCAGCCATTTGTTAGTCATCCTCTGCACATTATATCTCAAGAAAGTTACAGATACCCATAATTAGAAAGGCAATCCCCCTCCTCTCTCTTTTCTCCCTGTTCTCTAGATATCATGTCCTCTCACTCCCTTATCAGAGGTTGTGTGCTATTTATTGCCATTCTCTTCCCCACCAGATTTATTTCCTTACAGTCTCACCCATTTTACGCCCTTACAACAGTCTCTAGATCATACCACATGTGCAGAATGCTCCAAATCAACTGCTGTTCTTGTACCTCTCTTCAATCCTCCCTTTTCTCAACCCAGCAGTTTGCCCAGGTCCTCATCTCTCTCATTTGCACAGGCTTTTATTGACAGTTGCCTTCTGTGCTGCCATGGGCCTTATTCAATCCAGTGCCATTCCTCCACGGTCTGGGAGCATAACGCAAGAGAACTTGATTGCTTCTGTCTAAACCTCTCATCTACTTTCTCTATTTGCCTAAGTTGTTGATCTATGGAGCTGGCATTTCTGTGCTTCCTCAAAGCAACATTGTTGCCCGTGTTATTTCTACTCATGTGCATTGCTTCCTCCACTCATCGTTCCATGAGCTCGCTCTCCACTGCATCAAACAGCTTTCTTGGTTTTGCCTTGCAACCCACTATCTTCTCTCCTTGCTGCTCAATCAACTCCCACCATTCCTCTGCCAGAGATAACTGCAGTGATCAGAAGCAAGTCTAGTTTTCCCAATACTTCATGACAGATTTGGCAGTTTGGCAACTTTTTTTGTATTCTTCATTTTGAAATGAACAGAGATCTTTGAACTACCAAAGCCAGAGGGACAACTGTCATTCAGCTTGAGATAGTGTAGCTCCTGCTTACTAGAAAAATCATCCAGAATATGCTGGAGTGAATTGTCAATGCATGATCTGCATTAGGCAAAGGGGAATACTCGAGCAAGCAGCACTTGAATCTCAGATTTATGCTCCGGTTTCTGGGAAGTTGGACAAGACTGGGAAGGACAGGTGCATATATGCCCTTTTGAAACTCAGCACACTGAATATGAGGATGAGAGTTTCTTTCACACGAAACTCTATCCCTTAATCTTCCCTTGAGAAAAAAATATTTTAGTGGAAAATTTCAGACCACTACAAACTCTCACCCCTTTAATGCCCACAACATCCCGCACTGACATCTGTAATGCCTTTGCCAATGTATGAATTCTAGCAGTTAAGGCACAGAGCACACAATCTTGATTCCTCGGTTGTCTTTGACATGACATTTCTGTAGTATCTTGACAAGGGCACAAAGTAAATTATCCAGCAGCACTTCCCCCACTCCCACAAATGCTCAAAAGCCAACAAAATGTTCACAAATAATTTGCATCAGCACTTTTGCAAGCCACTCCCCTCTCCTGTGCACCTGAATTCTTTCTGCGATAACCTGCCACACAAAGTTTGACTCCATCCACCGCTTCACCAGGTGGTGGTGAGGACTTTGGCAAAGTTTGATTTGGCACAGGCAAGGTCACATGCTTTCCCTATTGGTACATGCACATTCCTGTCTTTAGTTTTAACACTAACAGGTTAATGTATCTTTCTTCTCTGACTATATTCAGATGACGGCTGAAAGCTACATCTGCATAGTTTTTTCCCATTAGGTCAATAGCAGCCAACAAAGGAGCATTTGCTTCTGATTCTTTAGCTCAATAGGAGAAAACAATTGGTACAATATTAGCCCGAAGAGGAAGGAATATAGAGCACCTGAAATGTACTGCCAACAAAGCAATAATCAGCAGAATGGAGATGAGCACCTGACTGCCTGCCCTGTTCATCAGTCTCTCTAAGGGACTCAGTTCCCAGGCATTCAACAGAACTCAGCAGAGCTAACGTGCAAAGTTCTGCATACAACTATCTTGAATATAAATTACTCTCCCTGTACTTCAGAAAATAGATCTCTTTCTTGGTAGTCTTTGAACAAAAGAGAGGTGTCGTCCATTTTGTTCCACACTAATCTTAATAGTTTCCACTACCAGCTCTACTAAATGACTTAAAACCGGTACTGATGACTTCCATAACTGAAGGGCAGCTACGAAAGAAATAATTCTGTTGGTGATGAGATGGAGGGTTCAAATGGGCAACTTGAAACAACATAAGAACAACACAAGCATGTGAAAAACGCTTTAACACCTACCTCTTAGTGAATTCTGGGGTGTTGATCAGTTTAGATGACTTTTTGGAGAGTTTAATATCTTGGTGCTAGGCAAGGCTTGTTTCTGTTCCTGCACATCTAGGCTCCAGCACTGCACTTTGATATCCAGTAATGTGTACTGCTTTTCTTTCATTCCTTACCAATATATGCCGCCTTTTCACTGCTCAAAAACAGATAATCAGAGCATTAATAAAAAAGAATATTTTGGCATGGTTCTAAAAATCACTCAAGTGAAAGGCACATAAGGCTTACTTTCTGGAATAAAGGCACGACCTCTCCAATCAAGAGCAATCAAAACAGTCTTGCAGAATGTTGCTAGTGTTTGTCAGATCCTGAACATGGGAACTGTCCTGTTCCTAAGCACTATAATCCAAAGAACATGCCTGTCAAGATGAAAAAACATAATCACATATTACCAGCTCTTTGGGCTATACAATTAGCTAAAGGCCCTGCATCTGTGAGGCCAGATCCTTTCTCAGCAAAAGATGGCATGGAAATAGTAACCTTTTATTTGTAGTTCCTAATTTGGCTTCTACTCTTCAGCATACACGAAGATAACGCCTGTCTTACCGAAGACTGCCTCAGCATCAGACAGGCTGTGTCTCCAGGTCCCTTTCTGTCCTTTTGTCCTATGTTTTAATTTTCTCTCTGTGAGAACAAAGTTGAGGGTTTTGGGGTTATTGGCATATTTGGGAGATTTGGATGCACTGAGGGGCAAGGCTGGGCCTCATTATAAGAGAAGGCTCCAGCCCACACCAGTGCCAAGAGGCTGACTAATGCAATTATTTCCTTGTGGAGCAGCATTTTTCAAAGTGCTGATTCTTATTAAGAAAAAGGAACGGATTTGGAGCTCATATTTTGATCTGGTGCCCAGGATTATTTGGAAATTCTTTTTCCTGGAATGAGACTTTTTATTCCAAGTTTCCCCATGGTGGGGAGAGAGGGTTTCCTGGGCAGAATTAGGATAATGATTACAGCCTGTATACAATCACTTCTAACCACTGTGGAACTCCAAAAATGAATGTTATTGCTCAGTGGCTTCATTGAAAACAGAAGTATTATTTAACCAGAAAGATGGCAACACATGGAAATAGCTCATTATCATATTTTCTCCCTATTTGAAATGTCACATTGAGTATGTATCTTTCACGTCCACTACACTTTAATTAATTTGGACTGGGTTTAAATATATTACACAGCATGCTTTATTACAAAATTCTGACACATTCTCATTGATGATGCAGGGCTTTCTTTCAAACCCATGTAAATGGGAGTAGGAGCAACCCTGCCTAAATATTGTTTTAAATACAATAAGAATACCACATTATCTCTGTGTCGGCCTATGTTTTTCTATGGCATGGAACATATGGAGAAAAAACAACATTACATCCAAAGCTTGCTGTTTATTGAAGGGACGATGATGATAATGTTATTATTCTAGGTCTAAATCTTAACCACTTACCTTATTTACATAATTGCAAGACAAACATATATTTTACTCAACGGCTGGAAAAGATTCCAGCAGTGTGATTGCCTAGAAATTAAAAAGTAGAATTGCAGGGTGTATGTGTGAGATGAAAATGGCTTGTTTTAACACAGCTGGTCTATCTTATCTTCTCTGCACTTTCAAACAGGGTACTTAGAATAATGGCTGTCCTCCTCCACCCAGGTCTGCAACAAAGTAGAGGATTTATTTCATTTGTGAACCTTCCTCTGGAATGCAGTCACTTCAAAAGTTATTCCTGATTTATACTTTTAAAAGCAAATGGGAAAATCAAAGCATTTTTAAAATCATGTAAAAATGAGAGAGTTCATTCAACCGTTAGCATTTTTTGGGCTGAAATCTTCTATTACATAAAACTCTATTTTGAACAGTATAAGAGATTTTGTGGAAGTTGTTACTAGTATCTGACTGATAAGATGTCATCTCTTCACTATTGCTTCTGTTGAGGCACTAAAACCATTTTAGTTTGAACTGCCTTTGGTTCAGCAAACAGCTCATGACTTGCCTCCTCAAGGCAGTTCCATCCTGCTCTATCATGACAGTCCCACTAGATGCCACCAAGCACTGATTATGCTTGTATCAGAAAGGAATCTCCTTCCTCACTACACACACCCTATTCAGGAACCACTTGGAGCCAAGGCTGATGGAGGAGACCTCATTAGTTTCCTGGAAGACAACTGACTGTTGTACCTCACACATCAAGCCTCTGCATGACTTTACAGTCACTCCCAACAGCCTGTTCTAAAACACGTTCCAGGGACAGCTCCTTGGACCTTTCCTTCCCCATTCATCCTTCTAAGACAGCAGTAATCAAAGTTTGGATGGATTATTGTTCTTTATTATTATTATTTTCCCTAGCAGATGGCCTTTTTCCAAAATAATTTCACAAGCAAAGATTCTTATCATGAGGAAGGTAATTCTGTTCTGAAACAAACTCTCAGATGGGACCACATGGAATACACATATTGTTCCTTAGATAAAGGCAAGCTATTATATTGCTGATCACTGACTGGATGCTGCCATGAAGAAACAGCGTGAATCTGCTTTGTGCTATTAAACAGTCCACTACTTATTCTTCTGTCCTGAGTGTTCTTTCTGTCTCACACAACCCTTTCCTCAAAATACAATTACACTAAGAAGAAAAATGTTTTCCAGCAATTGAACAACAACAAAAAATTGTGTTTAGATACAACACATGCCTGTCTCTAAAAATCTGGATTGGTTTTATATTTAATTCATTCAGTGAATTGTAATAAATGAATAAACCTAATTTGGAGAATAATAAAAAATACGAACTGCATTGCTGAAGCCAAAAGCAGTAACTGCAACTTGCTTTTTCCCGTTTCTTTGCTCCTTCAGACCCAAGAATTATTGTTGCAATCCTTTCCTTTTTTTTTTTTTTCTCTATTTTATGTGTTTTGTTTTATTTGATTTCTGCATTAAAGGAAGCTCCAGTGTAATATAAAAAGATACTATAATCACTATGTCTAATTACAAAGAAAAGCTAAATGTCTAATACAAAAACATGCAATAAAAAAAGAATAACTGTCAGATCAAAAGCCACCAACATGGGAATCTGATGAGGCAGTCTGGGAAGCACTACCCAGCTCTCCTTTTTAGAGTTTATGGGGAAGTACAGAATTTTGCTGTTTGAGAAGATTGGACAGGGTGCAAGATAATCTTATCTAAGCTCCCTCTCCCATGAAAGGCTGGACAAAAGGATCTTCTGAACTTCTTTCCAGTCTGGGCTATTCTATCATTCTAGAAGATGAGAAGGCCTCTCAGGTTAACCACAACTTTTCCTCCTTTCTTTCTAATTTTAAAAGATTGCTATTCCTGTTTTGTTGGTTTGGGGGTCTTGTTTGTTTGTTTGTTTGTGTCTTTTTTCTTTGGTTTGAGTCTTTTTACCCTGATTCCCCAGAGTAACAAATGTGAAATAGTATCCTTTTGGCTGCTAGTAGGCAGGATCTTGTGTTCTTTACACATTTAGATTTTCCATCCAAATCATCAGGAATATATTAAAACAAGCAGGCCAATTTCCATCTCTTGGCATGAGTCAATGAAGAATATAGATGCATATGCAGTGCAAGACAGTATGCAACATGCAGCTTCCAAAAAGGAATGGATCAATTAAATCTGTTCCTGAAGAAGTAGTATTTCTTTACCTGACCACAGCACCCCTACGAAGAGAAGCAGTAAAAATACAGACAACTTTACCATCCACAGCTGCATTTGAGTCAACAAGCAGCTTAGGGGGTTTTTTTTAGACCTTTGAAAGTCCGAAGATCACTTTATATTAAAGGCAGCCCATTATATTTGTCCATGTACAAGTGGACAGTTGCCTAAGGTGCCAGATATCAAGCCTGAAAGTCTGTTTAACTGTAAATCCTCTCACAAGACAGAGGGATGAGTGACTTCGTTGGATTTGAAGGGAGGCTGGACAAAGGGAAGAAGCAGAACCATAGCATTGATTTCCAGAGGTTTTCAACACAATCGACCCAGATCAACACCCTTAATGAATCAGAAATTATCCTGCAGGAAAACAAAGCAAAACAAAAACGAATCCACAAAATCAACCCAACCCTCCATCCCCAAAACACTAAATTTTCTTTGCATCTCATGTATAGGACTTCATGCTAACTTGTTTCTGTTCAACAGGCAGTGCGGCAAGTTTAAGGGAAGATACCAACAAAAGATTCATCAGCAACCATACTGACATCTAAATAGGCATATGCACACAAGCAGTATTCTGCCTATTCACTTTAACCTGATATTTGAGCCCACAAAACATAGGCATGTCTCAGATAATGCCATCTATCCTGTGCATAGGTGTGTGTAGTCTGTGCATTTATTTCAGCACTGGGAAAACATTTCATAAAATTCAACTTCTGAAATAAATTTTAAATAAAGGTTTGGTCGGGTTTGGTTTTTTAAGCAGAGGACAACAGCTATGAGACAAATAATACTTCTAAGAAAAGCATTCTCAATAGATCAGTTCTTGCTAACTCATCTTTCCATTCACAGATCTCATTCAGTTTTCCATGTTGGTTTGGCAAAAGCTTTATAACAATAGAATTACAAGTGTTTTGAGGAAGGGAGAAGCCTTTAGACAGATATAATATTTTTTTCAGCTGGAAGTCTCTTACAATCAGCTGGCTACAAAGATGACATGAACAGTTGAATCCTCCTGCAATTTCAAAATGTGTTGATTTAACAAAGATTTAAACAACTTAAATAAATTGTTCAGGATAGATTCTGAACAAAGGGGGATTCTGACTACATTTGCCAGGCAATGATTCCCTCTAGTATTTGAAATAATGTTCATTTCTTTGCTCTAGTATTCCCTTTCTGCATGCAACTTCTCTTGATTTTATTATTGCTGCAATTAATTGTCCTAAATCTAAAACAGTACTGGAAACAGAATTCAACTTGGGCAAATCAGAATTAATTTGCAAGAGATTCACTGCAACATAATCTCTGCTGAAATGTTTACAAGCTGCCTGTAGAGGAGAACAAAAAGCTGAGAGGGATCTCAGAAAGAGACTTACGGAAAGACAAAGTTTACCTAGCTGCATATGCTGTGCCGCTCCATGATCATGTCCTTCTGTCTCCAGGGTCTTCAGTTCTACCAGAATTATGGCATTCCATTTCTGTTCTATACACTACAACTTCCACTTGAAAGACAAAAAAAGTGGCTAATCTGCTATGAAGTGGTAGGTGCGCAAAATCTAATTGCTATCAGCATCTTGATGCAAAGTCTAAGAAATCTTCACTTTCAGGAAGTTTTATCACTAAGATTTGTTTGCACTTTGGGTTTTGCCTCCAGTGCCCTAATACTTGCACGCTCCACTCATGTCTCTGAAACAACATGAGTCCCCCCATGACTTTCAACTGTATGACTTAGAGATTTGTCATCAACTAAGTCAGCAGTTGTGGTCCCCCTAGTATAACTTTCAGAAGCAGAAATCCTAGCTGGTACCAAATGTAATGAAATGCCTTCTGTTTCTAGAAAGATTAGAAAATCCCCATTGCCAAAAAATACAAATTAAAAGTATGTCAAGGGCTAGCACATTATTACCTTGCCAGGTAATAATGAAAGTAAAATCTATGGAAAATTTAGATACTTATTTCTAGGTGGCCTAGAGAATTCATGATAGGCTGTTGTTGTAGAACAATGCAACCCATCAATTCAGAGAACATTTGAAGAATTTTGACATTCACTGGGTTCACAAAATAGAGACAACACTGCTAGGCACAGTATCTTATCTAATACTACTAAAAACTTTAAAAGAATGAAAATATGAACATACCTTCTTTCAGAAAGAACACATTGGACAAAAAACCAGCAGTATACACACAGTTTTACAAATGAAATGTGGTATTGCTCTTTTGTTTTGTTCGTGTTGGTCTTCCTCTTGTTTTGGGGTTCTTTTTGGTTTTGTTTGTTTGGGTTTTGGTGGGGTTTGGGGTTTTTGTTTGGGTTTTTTTTTGTTTAGGGGTGTCATTTGTCTTTTTGGGTGTAGGTTTTGGGATTTTGGTTTTTTTGTTTGTTTAATTACCATTCTTATAACACCAACACAAAACTTCAGTGTTCTGAGAACAGGGAGGACAGAGACAGTTTATTTTTCAGTAGAAATAATAATCTATATGTTGAATTAGTATGTTTCTTAAGGGCTCCTGTAGCAGCAAGAAAGAGTGAAACTGCCAAGCAATGTTACTAATAGTTTGTCAGGCTCTATGTATGAGAGGAGCATCTGCTTGTATAGAGAATCAGCCTGCTTACATTCAGGCACAAATGGGTCATCCAGTTAAAGGATTTGATATCCTAAAAGATGTGTCTGGCTTTCTGAAATTCTAAGGGCTCACTTCTGGAGGAAAACCCCAAATTATTATGTATTTTAAAGAAACTTCCAAATATAAACTATGCAGCTATATAAAATACTTACATAAATTGTAGACAAAAATATAAGACAGACACATCTTAGGTTAGAAAGAATGGAAAAGAAGAAGGGAAGACCAGAAGAACAGAAAATGTGTCCAAGGTAAGCAGATACAATCTAGGTTACTCTTCACTTTATAGAAGAATTGTAATATTTCTGAGTAGAGAAAGACGACAAACAATGGTCTTAATGAGAGGGAGCACATGAAGGTCAAAAAACACATGGGTCTTAAAGACTCATTTACTGATTTAATCTAGCATCTTGAATCCACTAAAGTTTGAAAATAGAGGTGCTGGAAGCCATTAAAGAAGAATGCTGTGAAAACCAACGCATGAAGCAATTTCAGATGTTCACTGATGATAGCATATGAACAAGAGAGACCTCCACCCAAATAATATGTTCCATTTTTACATCTTGAGTCTGGATGGAATGAGGAGGTGGTTGAGAGCTGAACACTAATGATCCCAATACTCTGTAGGCAGAAAGATCTATAATTCCAATGAACTCTGGGAAATTATAAAGAAAGTGATTATTAGACTATGGCATCCTAGAGATTACAAGGAATTTGCAGCAAAGAAGTGGAGAAAATGGAAGAAGCAAAGAAAGAATTGAAAGTCTGAATGAACAAGATCACAGAATTTGGTGCCTAAAGATATCTGATTTCTCAGCATCTCAGGAGATCAACAAGGTTATGACCAAATCCTATTAAAACCTTGGTCATTGGTTTTGCCACTGACCTCAAAGCTCGTGTCCATGTCCCAGTAGGGCTTTCTCCTTGAGTCAGATTCTAATGTGACACATTTTAATTGTAATAACTGGGCCAGCAGAAAATGGTGAGCCTAATGGCCTGGTAATATTTAACGTCACAGAGAGATAACATGCAGAGCAGTGTGGAATATTGAAGAGGAAAAGAAGTGACAAAGTAGTAAATTGCCTGGGATTAGTGTGGAAGGAAGTACACAGTAGAAGTAGGGGCAAACTTTGGAGGAAAGGATGATGATTCCCTACTTTTGGGGTTTCACATTTCTCTAAATATATTTCTCCAAATCTATTGGTGGTGTTGTGGCCTAGGCTATCTCAGTTTAAGTTCAGATTGATTTTTTGGTTTTTTTGCTGTTGTTGCTGTTCCAGCTTAGTTTCCCTATAAAAGTATATATCTAGTAGAATCCACAAAAATTTACCAAAATTTACCTTAAGTAGAGAACAGTGCAAAAATCATGGATTCATAGAATTGCTGAGGTGTGAAAGGACCTCTAGAGATTGTATAATACAACATCTGTGTTCAAAGAAGGGGCAACTAGAGCAGATTGGTCCAGAAAGATTTGGAGGAACTAGTTCCCCTTGCTACAGTCTTTCCTACAGGTCTCAAAGACCTGGGATTTCTTGAGGCAAATCTTACCAGTAAGGACTGAAAAAAAGTTCTGTCCTCCAGTTCTAATCCACAAGCTGTCAGCTGGCTTTGTCCATCTCTAGCCATAGCTTCATGTGTTCTTGCTTCAATCCTACATATAAATAAAGGATAATAATCATTTCTGTCTAGACCTCTCCTTACAAAAGATCTTGTATCTGACCGTGGCAGCATTCCAGTTGTGAGTGTTATCCTGCCACAACTCTGTGACCCCAAGGGAGATCACTGACCTGTAACTGCATGCAGACCTGTAATTCTTCCTGTTAATTCACCTGGCTGCATGTGTCAGTGTTAAAACATTTCAGAGAGGCAGCCAGTTGTGCTGTTTTTCAGGATAAGGTGCAAGTCTTCCCCCCTTATGTTGTTCTGTAGGCATTTCCTTATTTGTGTGCATACATTTGTGGTGAAAGACTCCTCTAATTATGTCCTGTTGCATTTAACAGATCTGTCTTGTCCACATCACCTTGTACCCTTTCCTTAACAGCGTGGACAGTTGGTTTCATCCATGTTTCCTGACCTGGTTGTAGGTCATCCTGTCTCTCCACTGTCGTTCCTAGCTTAAAGTTCTCCTCAACAAGTTAGCCAGCCTGTTAGCAAGGATGCTTTTGCCCCACTTAGGTGGATCCTGCCTTTTCCTAGCTGGAAGTCCTTGATCCTCAAATAGGGTTCCACTGACTTTTCAAGCTTCAATCACCATCTGTTCTCTAGGATGGCAAATAAGACAGAGCTATTGTAGGAGATTAGCAAAGGAAGACTCAACTTAGTACATTTTCAGAGAAGATTATGAGGAAAGCAGGGTGATTATGTTGTATCAACAATCCGAACTAGTTACACCAAAATATCTCCCGGGTTTCTTCAGTATAGACCTTTCTGTCTATCTTTCCCGTTGACAAGGCAAAAACTCGACTCCAGAAAGCTACATCACAAGTAAATTTAAAAAAATCTTTCATATTTTTCAGGATTGTTTATCAAAGTTCCTCAAAACCTGTTACAAAACCTAGATTTGTACAGCAACAGCTGAAGAGGAGCTAGCATGATATAATACAACTGCAATAAAGAAACCTTGTTCCATGTTAGCTATCCTAGCTGATGAGAAGTAAATACACTACTTGCCAGAAGCTAGGCAGAAATCACCCTCAACACATTGAAATTTATTGTAAATTTTATAAAATCTTCACATTTTGCCAGGGGCAAGCTTAATCGTATGCATAAGCTGAGATGCACATTTATAGCCTTCCTTTTTTTCTCTCATTACAGTGCGCATCCTCCCTGCCTGTGAACAAAAATCTCTATAAGGTAAGAGTCACAACAGGTGGCAAACACGCCAATATTTAAGAGCTTGTTTAGATGGTAAATTAAACCAATACAATTAAATCAGTTGGAAATCATAGCCTTAAATTTCATCAGCAGTTAGCATAAGACAGAAATTTCAGAGCCATTTAAGTATACCTAAAATATGAATTCTTTTTATCGGCTTAAATCACATCAAAACCAGGGTCTACAAATAGACCTTAATCCAAATATTATTAATTAGAATACAGTTATTTCTTTTTGTTCTAGTTACCATATAGACAAATCCTGAGACTTTGTAAACGTATGCATATGCACACAGAACACTCACTGGTTCAGTGAGAAGACAGATTACAAATTACTCAGCACTGCCAATTAGTGAACAAGCAGGGGGAAAAAAAAATCTGCAAATAGAAGGAAAGCAGAATGCTTCACAAAATGTATGCAGTTTCTTGTTTTTGATAAATGTCATAACTGATACTGTATAACAACCTACCAAGAGAATCAGGGAATATCCTGTAACACTAGATATTGGAAAATATATAAGAATACATAACACATATGAAAGAAATTTTCATTACAGACCTTTTTTAAATATTTAGCAAAGATTTTCAGAAGAGATATTTCAGCTTGAGATACACATCAGCAAGCGGCAGGTGAGAGAGATTTTAAGCTAATACATTGACATGATTCTTCAAGAATACTGCAAACAATTTTCTGCAGGATGCCCTAATACAAATTTGGCCAACTATACGCATAACCTGTTAAGTTTGTGTGTAAAACCTGACCCTGTTAAGTTTTCTACCAGCATTCCTGTGGTCATTTTATACCAGTGCAAATGTGCAAGAGCAAGCAAATCTTTAACTCTGCATATTCTGCAGAAAGTTTTCAAATAACTTCCTGTGAGGATTCGACAGAAAATTTTTACCTGCTAAGCTCATTCAGTCAGGGCAGAAAAACTGTGTGCCACATGACCAATAACAGGCAGTACAGCTTGAATTATCAATATTGAACACCTCCACAAACCACAGAATAATTTACAACATGTCGTTTAGCTATGAAGACTTCTGAGGAAACAGCAGCCAATTGGGAGATGATGCATTAAGAGGCATGTGGGCAAGATTCAAATAAATGACTGATGCAGTTTTAATACTTACATAGCAAATGCAGCATTGCTTTCAGTGTCTTGTCAGCAAATGGGACTGTTTTCCATGGAACGTGTAGAGCCTGTGCTCTTGCACAGAGCTGCTTTCTTTATCAGGGAATCCTATGAGGTGCTCTGCAGGAGGGGGTTATAGCCAATAAATAAATACAACTTTGCAAAATTATCATCACCAGCTTACAATCGGAAACCAGTCCTTAAGGGATAAAATACTGCAGCCATAGTTAGGATAACTCTAGATAGATGACATATCCACTGTGTCCCAGGGTTTAAACATGAATGTTTGGTTGAGTTCTTGATACCATATAATGACTTTATATTGTCAGATACTGTCTCAGCAGCGAAACATATGGAAAGGGATGTGATTACTGTGTGCAAATTTACCAAGGAGGAAGTATATGAGGGGAGGAAAGAAGAATGTAAAGACAATGTTGGCACAACAACAAGGAGAAGTCAGCCAGAAATATGTTAAATATTAGGAAAAAAAGGTCATAAGCTTCAGGGGGAAAAAGTGATATTGCATAACTATAACAACGGAAAAAATCTTTTCCTCATTTGTAACGTGGCTGATAGTAAGCATGATACAGCGTGGTTACTTCTTGCAAGAAGAGACAGGCCTGAAAAAGTCCTTCTTCTCCTGTTAAAATTTATATACACAGATGGACAGACAGACATAGATACCAGTTTGTTATGTATAGCAAGGTGAGCCTCAAACAAGTATGATTCCAAGGGCAAATTTAACTCCTCAAGGAAGAAAAAAACCAAACCAAAACAAAACCTCAAACCAGCAGTGAGCAGTTAACATAAGCAACCATGTTATAACTTTGGTCATTGCTTTTTCAAAATATTGGCATACTGTTGTCATGCAGCTATTATGAAGAAATCACACTGTGAAGCAAGAAGCTTTCCTGCAAACCAGGATGGGAAGAACAGAATCAGCTGCAGTTTTTTCACTGCGGGGGTTTCTCTAAAAAAAAAAATAATAGTTTGATCATTGGGTTTGTGCACACACTAAGAAAAATTCAGTTTGCAAACAATGAATATCCTTTGTGTTCAGCGTTGGCAAAGCAATTGATTCTAGTTTGAGATTGGACCTGTGCCACTGCAAAAGCAGTTCGTCTTTTCTGTTCTGAGAAGTACTGTAATGAAGAGCTTCAACAGAGAGGATTTTTATCGTTAGACTCGAGCTATATTTTCTTTCTGTTTCTCTCACTTCACAAAAAAAAAAATTACAGAATTCGTCATTCCAGCATATTGAGAAATAACTGAAATACTGCAGAAATAGTTAAAATTTATTGTATAACAAAAAAGAACCGAAACAAACACCATAACAAAATTAAAACCACCAACGCCAAATTTCCAATAAACCGTTATCTTAACAGCTGCTTAACAGCTGCTATACCCTGCTTAACAGGGTATTCTCTGCTTCCTCCACCAGCATTCAGGAACAAAATATGGCTTCCCATAGGTCCAAGAGATCTTACTATGCATGCCATACACATGGTGAAATAACAGAGAAAACCCTGTATAATTATCAGGCAAAATATAGGGTCACATAAATAGGAAACATGCCTAGAGTACCAGAGAGCTTTTCTTTTGAACCTTTATGTGTTCAAGAGCTCACATTTCCTCTCAAAAGAGATACCTTTGTATATCCCAGAGTGAGTCCACTTGAAAAAAAATCTGTCCTTCCAATGGCATCTTTATGATAAAGTATGAGTAATTCACTGTAAAAATTGGGACCTTACTACTGGTTTCTGAGCCCAAAAGCTTCTTTATTCCTAACTGTGTCAGTGTGCCTAATAAAAGGTTTCACTTCTCCCTGTGAACCTTGCATCTCTCATATCCTCAGACCATCTTGGCTAGAACAACCCTGCTGCATTGAAAAAGACTCACAGCCTTAAAACTTGACAGACGTTTCTTTTTAACACCTTTTTATACAAAAGCAATAACAGCAGGTAGTAAACTAACTCTGTTGCACAGCATGTTATAGGAAGGAAGTGCTATAAACCCTATCACAATTACTTCAGCGAAAGACAAGGCTGTTATTAGTGCTGTATCGATCAACCTCCCTCTCCCATCTCCACTGTTTGAAAATTCATTCAACATTATTATTGCTGTTCCAGACAGTATTATTATAACAGACCTGCATTATACAATAAGAGGCTTTGGTATAATTGACATCTGAAGCACCAGGGAGCTTGAATGTTTGCTACTGGTTAGAATGTAGTCTCCAGAGGGACACTTTCTTCCTCACAAAAGGGGCTATCACATAGTCATTGCAGTGTGTAAATCAAATCCTCTGTGACTGCTGTTTTTTTCATTACTTGTCTGTGACCTGGAACCAGATCTTTATAACACTGCAGTGCTGATTATCTACCTCTGGAACCCACAACAATACACTGCTATGATGAACCAATACCCACAAATGGAGTAAATCAAATTATCTACATGGGTTAAAACAACAGGAACTTGTTTAATTTTTCACCTAGTTAAATAGGAAATTGGAAAAATAATCCCACTGTTTGGTGCCGGGAAAAATCTATGGCTTCCATGCATACCTGTATGCAGGCCAGACTCAGGAAGCCCAGGTAGTTTTAAAGCATCCATTCCCCCCACCCTCCAACCAAATTAAGCTTTTGCCAGAGGTAGTCGTTAAGACGCACATGTTGCACATTAGAAGCCATGTCAAAGCCAAAGACAGCAATTTGCATAGGTTTCTGATAGCGTGAAAGCCCAAGCATCCCTGGGACCTCTACTGGTTGAAGGCTGAACACTGGAGTTGATGCATGCAAGTACACATACAGTCCTACTGAGCACTGTCCCCCAGCAGCAGCTATGCAATGAACAAAGCACATGAGCAGAATCAGCCCCCAGACAACACATTAAAAAGACCAATTTTTAATGTCTGCCCGGGGCCAGCTCTAGCTAGTGGTAATGATTTATAAGTGGGGATTGAGCCCACAGTGCCGTACTCTACATGGGTCATGACATGGGGAAATTCACTTAGTTCATACCCCACATGAGCTGGCAATTCACCAAGTTCATACCCCACACAAGCTGGCCTGAGGAGGAATTCTGCCCACATACCATTTGCACAGATTCACAAGCCCAAAGGTCTCTAGGTTACCCATTTAAATAGTGACTCCTGGGTAACTGTCAGCTCCCCACTCTGTCCATACCAGTTGTGTGCGGCTTTGTTCTCTGTTGCTGTCATGGCTTCAAGGAAACGCTACAGGCTGGCACAGGTCATAACTGTGTATTCTTAAGCCAGGAACTGAAAACTCTGCCAGTACTAGAATTAAGAAGAAGGAAAAAGAGAGCAAAGGAGAAGGCTGAGCAAACAATTGCAGTTGTCTTAGGGTAGCCAACCCTCAAATCCAGTGAAGGATAGTTTTGCTTAGGAGACATGGGACAGTGTGAGGTCTGTCAGCCTCACACGACACAGCTCCAGCAAGGTACGTTCATAAGTTCATGAAGGCAGGAGAAAGATCACACTACTGTGTCCATAGCCTGCTCCCCTCCCTAAAAGGACTACTTTCCCCCTTTCCTCAATTAGACAGAAATCAAACAATTTTGCAGCACGGACCAGTGCCTGTTGCCCATGCCAAACTGGATTCAAAGCTTGATACTATGCTACTGGCTTGTCACTGTTTGGTTTAGATTTACTGAGCTGGCGTGGGTGGGGAAGTAGGAGAAGAAGCTTCTTGATCTGGTGTAGAAGTGCGTATCCTTGCAGTCAGATGAAAGCATGGTGCTTTGTGAGCAGTGAGTCCAGGAAAGGCAAGAGGGGACTGCTTGCCATCCTTTAGGATATCTCTGGTTAAACAAGCAGGGAAGCAAGAAGTGCTGGAATAGAGGCCATATCAAGGAGAAACAGGGTAAGTTTGCTGCTGACATGGAAGAAGAGCACGTGAATCTAATTCTGTCCACAAGCCAACAGTTACACAGCTAGTCCTGCATTCAAAAAAAAAAAAGCAAAGGTGACTAATGGAATTCACTTGGGAGGAGGTGAGAGACCAAAAGCTCTGGCTGCTGCACGAAAAGGCAGTGGGCTCTGTTTTGCCAACCACTGCCAATCTCCTTGGCTCCCTCTGACAACAGTGGAAGACACAGGCATACACTGAACCGAGTAGATGATCCAGCAGCCCCCACACACTAAAGCAACAGTGCCAACATTTGTTTTCAATATTCAAGAAAACCAAGCAAATAAGTCTCGGCGTTTTGTGCTGAAACAAAACAGAAGTCATAGCCCCGAAACCTCAGTGGTGCTCTCCTGCAATTATTTCAAAAAAGACCCATCTTATTCTCCTGTATTTGTACTCAGCAGGGGGAGGTGAACTTATCTGCTGCCTGTGATGTCGGCTTGAGAGCTCTGCTTAGGACACCGTCATAATTCTTGTCTTTCCTTTTTGCTAATGGTTGCATACCTTTGATTAAAACCTGCATGGTGCATTAAAGGCTAAAACAGATGATGAATGCCATGTAGTACTTTGTGTTAGATCAGAGTTGATTAGAATTTTTGATGATCTAGCAGCTAGAAGAGGAAACTGCATAAGCAGTGAAAATATTCAGCTGTTACTGTTGTAGGAGGCAGTGGCTTTTGTTTGACACAAGATACAAAACAGTAACTAAATGGACAATGTACTCTCTTCGTCAATTAATGGCTTTAAAGCACAATAGAGCTTTGTAAAGAAGAGCTAGTGAATTAATCAGTCCAAATATTTGTAAGACTTCTTGCTTGTTTTCAAGTGGGCAACCCTCCTCTCCCCCCCGCAACAGTTTTTGAGTCAGATGTTAGTTAGTTTATTTTTCATCACTGCAAATATAACAGTCAAATATTTAAACCAAACAAGCTGGCAAAAAAAACATGTAGTAAAAGTTAAAGATGCTGACCCAAGTGCATATCACATCAGCATCTAGACAGATATCTTTAGTAATCTGTCCCAACACACCAGTTTAGCAAAACATTATTGCTTCTTTGGGTGAAAAGATTCAGTTAAACAGGATAGACCAGTTGCAGAGGAGGAAGCTGCCTGATTAAAACACAATGCTGGAAGAAAACTGGCAGTATGAGCAAACTGAATGTGCAATGGAGGGAGTTTCTCTTTCTAAGGTCATCCAAAATTTGAAAGAGGAGTGCATAGGACAAGCGTATTGAATAGGAACAGAAGGAAAGGGCCAGGAGAAAGAATTGAGGAGACATGGAAGAGAGAAAAGCCAAACTCATTCTTACGTCTCCGAACAAGGAGAGTGGATTTTATGCTCTCTTTGGTAGTCTTATTAACATAAAGAATATCAGGATTATTTGGGGTTTTATATGTAGCTTTTAGAGATCTCTTCCTTCATTAAAAAAATTTTTAATGAAAAACACTTGATGCCACCATCTTGAAAGGCAAGGAACAAGTTATTAGCCCACTATTTGTAAAAATGTTGCTAATTATCATCAATTACCTTTCCAGTCCAACTGTGTTTCAGTAACTATCTCAAGCTTTTCAGAGCAGTAGAGTGATGTCACAATGGTTTCTTTGTCAGATACTGCCCTACATATTCACTTCTAAACGACATCATGGCACTCAGATCAAAGGATGGCTAAGGTTACAGAACTGAAGGGAATTTTAAGTCCAAGACCTCCCTACTTCCACTACTGTTTTAAAGCTGAGTCAGAAGTAGGAACATATCATTTTGAAAAAGTATATCTTCAGGTTCTCAGGCCATTCTAGTATTCAAGTTAGAGCTGCCTTTCAAATCAGATATATGTATGCAAATTTGGAATAAACCACTGAATCTCCTCTTAGATTTAAGAAGGGAGAGCTGGTAGAAAGCACACTTTGAGAAACCAAGAAGTAGTAAAGAAAAACCACAGAGGCCACAGAAATGAAAACACTTCTATCAGTTTCACACATAAAGCCACTTCTACAACTACAATAAAGCTGTAACTTGCTCTTGCTCCAGGCTTCCCCAGGATGTGGGTTTCAGAGATCTGGACTCTCCTGTACAAATGCTCTGGTCACCATGTGGGCAGCTCTAAGTCCTTTCTCGAGCCAGCTCATTTGAAACCCATACAGAGAATACTGAGCAGATAGCAGTTCCTTTCTTATGCATGTGCTTTATTGATCTTAGATCCTTGCTCAGACGATTCTCTCCGAGGCAAGAAACTTGGTTTGTGCTTTCTGTACATGAACATTTGAGTGTCCAAAGCAGAAGGAAGCCATCACAAGACCTATTTAACTTAAATAATCATTAAGCAGATTATGGAATGTCCTGCCCTGTCTAGACCAGTGTGAGCTGGGAGATCTCTCATCAGAGTGCATCATTACTGCTATCCAGACATGCTTTTCCTGAAGGAGGCTGCTGTAATCAGAGAAAGAAAGAAAAACAAAGCACAACAAACCACAGCTGCATATCTAGCTTCAAAGCATACCTAGTGCTATCTGCAAACATATATCTATTTCCAATTTTTGCTACCCACAACTCCGTTGCAGCAAATTATGCGTTTAAGATGCATAAGCGTAAAAGAAGTCATTCTAGAAAGGGTGAAACAAATGCGAAGTACATCACAAACATCACTGATGGCTTCAAACAAATCTAGTACAACAAGCCAAAGAAGTAACCAAATTATCTCCTCTCTCATGGAGATAATGGGGTTTTACTCCCAAAAACCGTATCAAATTTTGTACGTATTTGCATTCTGTTACGGTTAAGTGCTCTTTCCCCGTAATGTTTGAAACGGAACATACTCCAAAGGCACACTAGCTAGATTATGGACACTTTCTAAGTTTCACTGTCTTGAGAATGTCCTACTTTGATCTCAGAAGCTGGTTGTTGGAATCCCACAGAGCAAAGAGATAGCACAGGAGAGAGCTTTTACCGATATATACATAATGGAAAATTTACAAGATTTCTGTGAAATTACTTTGGTTTAGAATTTTCACAAGTGTTCCATTTCAACTATAAATAGAAAACAGAATCTCATGACAAAGATGGAGTTGACATAGTGTGCAATTTATCATCTGTGAGCACATTTCAGAGTGCCTGTCTCAAAGATGACATGTTGTGTGGACTGTAGAATACAACTATATTAATGTATTCCATGACAAATGCAAACAAAAGTAACTGAGGTACAAGCAATTCACAAAAAAAATCCCCATTGCATCTCCTGATCTAGACTTCCTTTTGGTAACAGATAACCTTGTGGAGACGAAGATCTTCCAGCATAAATGGAAAAAGCATTGCTTCTCTGGCTCACTTCCTACCATGCTTTTGTCATAGCTTGTAAAGACCTATTCCTGGAAGCACACTTAAATTGAATTGACTTCTTCCCCACCTATAAAAATATCACAGACATGCAAATGATCCATAATATATGTATTTAGTAGACAGCCAGTGAAGTCAACAAACCAACATAAACAAATCTACAGTATCTTATTCCAAGACTGTCACTCCTTTTCGTATTATTTTTCTTCTCAGAAGCATTTCTAGCAAGAATGAAAAAGTAATGTTTTACAGTAGAATGCCTATGTTCTCCCACATCTCAGACAGCAGACCCATGTGTGTAAATATAGGTGTACTCTACTAGTACCAGCATAATTGAAAGAAGCAGGTGACCTCATCTGCTAAAAACCAATGTAACGTGTTAAGGGCTGTAAGTGATTTAAGGCTGCAGCACCTGGGAGGTGAGGTGCCCCATCTCAGAGTGCAGATGATGGTTATTATTCAGGAGCGTTCTGGATTCAGCCCACTTGAATGTTGGGTTCAGTGACTATATGGTACTGAACACACTTGGATTATCACTGGGAATTTTTTTTTCTTTGTGCTCTAAGAAGAAGTATACGTGCTGCAAGGGCAAACTCATGACTTTACTATAGTAATGGTCAAGCAGTCTAGAGATCTCCCCGTCCTTTCTAGATATTTTCCAACTCTTTTCACACAGGTATAAATCCAGACTGCTGAGTCTGGCTTCAGCAGAAATCTCTGGATTTGCATAGGAATAACTGGTAGCAGACCCTGGTTCATTGTTTTTCTTTTAAACTTTCACAATAAACTAAAGCACAAGCAGTTTTCAAAACATAAGGCTCTGACCAATATTTGCCCAATTTTTCATTGCTTCCTGTACTACCTGCTTCTCCAACAAGCAGTACAGATTCCTGCAATTTGTAAAAGCAATAGCCTTATACTCTGATGGACGTGCCACCAGAGGGCAATGAAACACATAGCTGTGTCAGCATTTTAGTCCCAAGTCTGGGAGGTCTCCTGCAACAGTAGTAAACACAGTTAACAGCTGCCATGAAGAGGCCTGGATCCATTTTAAGATCATGTTCAGTCTGTGCTCCTATCCAACATCATAAAAGGATCAGGCTGCAACTTCTCTTCTTGTACAGCTAACAGCCACCATAGTCATAACAGCCAAAAATTTACTGGTGACCTTAGTGTCCAAGACAAGTTCTTCCACCAGAGAAACCTTACCCAAAGCTGTCAACATGCTTTATGCACGTTCACACCCCTGAACCTCTATGCAATTAAGGGGAGGGGGAGGTCCAAGTTCTGAGAAGTGGCTCATTCAGATGAATTGGTCATCTCTTGGGCAGAAATTATGGTGTTCTTTGGCACACGGTAAGCTGTCATTGAGTAGCTTCCCCTCTTCTGGGGTTGTCTTCACTCTTCCAGGTCTGTTATTTGCAAATGCTGCTTTCGAAATCCAGAGGCTAAGAATTGGCTAGGCATTTTTCATTGCTAGATTATGCATAGAAATATATGTAATATACCTCTAGTTTCAAGTCGCCTTCCAACACTTACTGTTATTTTGCAGAGCAATACATGGCCGTTGATTAACTACAGAATCAAAACTGTATCAGGCATTTGTGGATGATTAATTTTCTTAAGACACAATTCAGTCATCTTCTTTTGGCCACCACTACTGCCTGGTATATTTAACACCAGATACAGGATATGGTTGTTCTAGGTAAATTCAAAATGCATTAATGGAGAAGTTAGTCACTTCCATTTATACGATGAGAGCACTCTGAATCAGCTGCCTATTTTGAAAATCTGTATATTCAGAAGGTGTTTGGGTAGAAGGTAAACAGATGTGCCCCAGCATAAGAGCACATGTCTTAGGGACATAAGTAGGATCTATGAGTAGCTGGCTGATAGATCTTCAGCTCTGCTGGTCTCAATTCTGGATGACACCTGAACAAGTTCATGTACTGCCAGGAACTCAAACCAGGGTTCCTATATCAGGTATTGAAAAAGTCATCCCTGCTTTCCTTGCCACTAATCCGGAGTATGATCAGGGAAGCTGTTGAAATACATGGGAACCAAAGTGATTCCACAACTTTACGAAATCAGCATCCTCATCACAGTAAAAATATTTCATTAATACAAAGCCAAGGAATGAAGGCAAACATTTACCATAAGTAATTAGAGCTTTAAAAAGCAAGTATGCTGTCTGCTAGACAGTATCAACCAAAGTAACTTTTGTCTTCCAGGCATGAGTCAGAAGGTTAGATTAACTTTCAACACTACTGTACTGGCATTGGTGATTGATATCTCAAAATCTGATACTGTGGTGTATGGCATTTGCTTACTACCAGTGAAAGAGCTCAGCTCCAACAGGTACAAAAATAGAGTTCAAAAAAGTATAAAAAACCAAGGAACTCAAATAGACTCAGAGTGCTTTGGTCTTAACAGAGGAGCTAGGATATATCTTTTGTAAAAGATAGGAAAGTAGTTGGTGCATGTCAAAGATTAAGAGATTTAAAAAGTGGGGTAGGAGGGGAAGGAGAGAAGAAGTGAGACTAGGACTTGTTGCTTTAACTATTAATTGAAGAGTAAACAGCCTATTAAATTCTTATGGAATATGTCTATGAAAAGCAACACTACAAGTCAGATCTGCCCCATGTGGGTGTTGTTTATGAAGCAGCCTCCTTGGAAGCGTTCTTCAGACTTCTTGACAAATGAACTTTCTGTAGGTTATACATTTGACACAGAATGCCTATTGTTTCCATTTGCCTTTGGCTTGTACAGTTTCTTGGGGGCTTAATACAGAGACAGCCATTTAGTAGAAAGCAGGGTTCATTGAATGGCAAAAGCATTCTAGGAGAATGCACTAGGAGGTTGAAACCCCCAAACAAAACCAACATAAAACCAACCACTGTTTTTTGCAGAAATTAAACCATTACAGAAGAAAAATATTTTTAAAAAAGCACATACATTTTTCATGGAGTGGGCCTAAAGCACTTATTTATATTTCATCTCTGTATGACACGGTTCTGCTCATCTAATTCCATTTAGAACGTTACAATTTTTGTTTCAAATGTTTCTGTGCTGAAATGCATTCTCTAAAGTGCCCTGGAGCTGCTGGTATTGTGAATGTTATCTAAATTACTCATTCAAATTTTTAAGGACAACTCGGCTTAGAAATACAGTATTCTGTTTTTCAGTAATTTTTATTTTAAAGTTTTTAGTTTAATGTACGAAGAAGAAAATGCAGACCAACAAGTAACACTTAAATGGAGTCATGCAATTGCTACTGTTTTCTATTTTATGAGATGAAGCCAGACACATGCAAGTGGCAGTTTCTCTGATATGCACAGGGTGAATCTTGTCTGGTTATGGTGTTCCTGCAAAGGCATTTCACAAAAAAACCCAACAAAAACAACCAAACCAAATCCAACCTATATATCACTCTCTTTGATCAGAAAATGAAAGACAAGTATTAAACACTGCTGCTTATCTGATGTCTGTTTCTGTGGTGCTGCTGCATATTTTGCAAATAGCAGAATTTCAACCTAATATTTCATGCACATATTGTCTTTGCACACCTGTATATACCTGTATGTTGAAGTCCCAGCTCTAGTGAGACAGAAGAATTCTTTAAATGCATATTATACCATAATGTTATGCACATATAAACATTCAAAATACTTGCTCGCATATAGAGCAGGTCAGGTTCTGTGTCATGTACATCACAGGGCCCCAAGGCTGAGTCGATATTTTGAAGGCAGACTTTGTTATTTTGTTGAAGTAGACAGATTTACAGGCTAAATTGTCTGCTTTTTGAAAAAGGATTTGAACTCAAGAATGAATACCTAATTTACTGACATAGAAGAAGTCACTGTAGAAATGATACTTCTATAATACCAACACACAGCAAGACTTTAACTACCAGAACACCACATAAGGTGAGTTACTTTTACTTTCACACTGGTAGTTTCCATACAGAGCCAGAAAGCTGATTGAAGGGGGTATCCTTTTAGAGAGTACAGATACTCAGTTGAGATCAAACTATAGAATTACATTTCTTTACATGTGGAAATGCGCAATTTTAACTGTATTTGTTAACTGTGGTCTGAAATTAAGACTAAAACAAGCTGGACTTCTGGGAGACAGATTTTCTCAGGCTGTCAGAACAACATCTCCGAGGGAATCAGGCCATTTTTCCGAACAGAAACGAATGCTTTCCTAAATAACCACCCCAGCCTTAACCAAGCAGACAATATCATTCCCTAAAAGCTAAGGCCAAAAAGAATACCAGATACACCTACTATGTATTCATAGACCATTAATTTTAGCCAAAACATCCTGGTGGATGCTCAAAATGAGGTAAAAGCATTTCTGTGCTTAGAAAAGTATCTGCTTAAGACACAGAGTTGGCAAGACCCGAGGAAGGCCTGCAATAGCAAAGAATTAATCATGTGAGATGTAGACAAATGATCCTAGCAGATGAACCACACCTCATGCTATATGAGGTGAAAGATCGACGGAGCCTGCCAACCTGATCCAGGGAAAATTCCCTCCCAAACCAACTAAGGCAATTCGTAATCACTGTCTATATCACCTACAAAGAGATCTTCTGCTCTGGCCAATCTCTAATGCTGCAGGGGAAAACAGTTAATAACAATTAAAAGAAGCTGCACACAGAAATTCTGGGTTGTTGTGAAAGGGAGGAGATGAAAAGAAACCTACCCTGATCTGTGATCAGCCCTGTTAATAGTCTTAATGCAGTCACTGGCTATAAGCTTTAGAGTTGGACGCTTTCCCATAAAGGAAAGGGATGAGAAAGGCTAGCTGTCCAGGGCAGGCTTGAACTCTCATGTTCAATAGACCACACAGCCAGAAAGCAGCTTCTTATTTCAAGACTGAATTAGCTGAACTTCAGCTTCTGTCAATCACGTGGAAAAATCTCTGCTGTCAACTGTCTTCTTCAGATTGGCCTCTCACCCTGCTTTTAAATTGTCTGAATATTCTGAATTGTTGAAGCCCCTCACCCTTTGTGAGACACTGGATTATTATATTACTGGGTCAGAACCAACTCAGGTAGGTATGTGTGCAAGGGGAGGGTCAGGTCAAATCTCACAGAAATGAGGTAATGGCCTAAATCACATGGCACCCCCTGTGGTCTCACCAGCTGATTCTGGAGCCCTGTCAATCAAAGACAGCATGGGAGACACCACATCCCCTGGAGCCACTAACCCAGCCTCCCATTAGCCACAACAGACCTCACTCCAGCCCAGAGTCTCAGAGTGGGTTGTAGTCCAGAAGTCCTGCCTGGGAGGGGTGGACACAGGGGCCAGAGCACATAAAAACAGCACAAATGGCTTCCATCTTGCTCTTGGGAGATCCCACCTGGCCATGTGAAAGCTGGACTTCTACAGGACTCTCTGTATTTTTCTCCTATTCTTCTCTCTTTCCTTAATTCATCTCTTTCTTTACAGTTTTTTTTTAATATTTTGGGTAACTTAAAACGAAGTGAGTTTGATTTTGCTAAGTTGTGTGGGTTGGCATGTACTGGGTCAATGCTTTGTGGAATGCTTTATTTTGGTTGTATGTTGCCCCTTTAAATTTTTGCCAAGGTCTCTTATTTTCTCCCATATTTTCTAAAATTATCAGTAAAAGCATCTCCTGAGAAAAGATTTATAGCTTTTTCTTCTTTGTGCTACCTGAAGGTATTAAAGAACCAAAGGATCTTCAAAGCATTTGGTGAACAAACTTTTGGAGCCTTGTATATTGTAAAAAAGTAAATCTCCTGGCTGAGCTTGTCACTCTGGGGCTGCAGTCTTACATCCTGATGTTTGTCTTTAACTCAGATTATAGCCCAGTTTAGACATAACAGGACACATCACCTGATGAGGAAGCTTACAAGCAGTACTATGTCTCCCTTTGTCACGGATCACATCATCCTTTTTTTACCAAAACATAGCAGAAAAAATTCAAAATAAAGAACTTATCTGTGATGCCACTTAAGTCTGTCCACAAGTCACTGCTCTCCAAAATATGATTTACTCCATTCTCCATGCCAATATACACGAGCTCAGGCTTGACTGTATTAAAAAAAAAATGTTTTGTTGGAACAGAAACAATAAACTAGGTGATTATTCTTTATCTGGCCTTATTGCTTACTTCCTTGCCAATTTTTTCATTAAACTTGATGTTTTACATCACTGAGTGTACCACTGATTGAAAGTTGCCTGACCCACTCTCTCAGTGTCTGGAGTAAAAACTACTGTAAAAGTACCTGAAAGAGCTGAATGAATTATGAGGAAAGGATGCTTCCTGTAGAGACTGTCACAACTGGAAGCAGAGAAATATTATTGAATGAGTATTTTAGACAGTGGGTAAGCTATAAAACTGAAGAATTTTTCTTTGCTTGTACTGAAAAAAAAATAGTAGAAGAGAGATTTTACTCAGGGGATGTCAACTACATTGCCGCTTGAGGTGGAAAATCTGTGAAGGAGCCCCTTGTTAGGACTGTTGGCAGTGTATCATCCATAGCAGTACATGCTTTCTCTTCACCAGACAAGGATTTTTCATTTCATATATCATTCAGAACTTGTTGTAACACTTCCAAAAATCACATTACATTGTCATACACTCCCATTAACACAAAGATTTTCACTTCATGAAGAAGCTGGATGGTGGGTAATATGGGCATAGGAAGGAGCTGCTACAGGTAGCTTCTTCACACTGAGATGTTCTACTGATACAGTCAGGAAAGTAGTGTTTCTACTGAAGATCAGTTGCATCTCCCCAGCATCCAGCACCTGTTTTCTGCATGATGCTTTATACCTGGGTGTTCTGAATCTTTCTAACATCTTTCTTTACCACCACGTCAGTTATACTACTTACAACATTCCCAGCCAAATTAAACACAGGAGTTGCTTCCACCACATAACAACATTTCTGAGACCTAAACAAAGCTCAGTAACATATCTTAAACTATTGGCTACAATCCTATTCCCTAAAAAGAGAAGCTCCAGGCCATATCATATTTTCTTCATAAGAAGGAGATCATTTTTACCCACAGCAAAAACACTACAAAGCAAGCCATTTCAGAAGTAGTAGCTAAAATAGTAATTTCAGTGGTCAGGAATGAAAACTCATTGGTGCTTCAAATTGTCATTTTAAAGTAGGAAAATGGAATAAATTCGGACTATGATTTTTAAATTTCCATACCTTTGAATTTGTGTGATAATCGTCTTTCCAGGTGAAAGGATAAAAAAAGGATAAAAAATAATTTGACCATTGTTTTCCTTTAATCCTTGCAGTTTCTGCATGTCTGATCTTATCAGGACACAAAACTACTGCTCTGCTACAGATGCAGAAATGATCGAGGAAGCTGTATGAACATTGGATATGCTTTATGTAATACAAAGAAAAAAAGGCTGATAGGAAAACGGTCAATTCACCAACATAGTTATGCAATTTGTTAAACACACTGCCACCACCATCCATGCCAAAAACTTATGCATTTAACAAAGTATCTGTTAGTAGGTGGAATGGGATGGTTATCTATCACTAGATAAATATTTACACATAGAATAAATTAATTATAAACATATAATGTTAAGAAACATTGTATGACTGCATACACTGTCAGTATTTCTGTTTTTAATATGTCCCCGTTTAAAATGTTTATTTATTACGTGGATGTGGGGATCAAGTCTACCATTAGCAAATTTGCAGACATCACCAAGTTGGGTGGTAGTGTCAATCTGCTGTAAGAAGCTCTGCAGAGTTATCCAGACAGGTTGGATAGGTGGGCCTCAACCAACAGTATGAGATTCAACAAGACCAAGTGCTGGGTCCTACACTTTGGCCACATTAACTCCACAAAGTGCTACAGGCTGAGGACAGAGCAGAAGGAAAAATGTCTGACAGAAAAGGACCTGAGCATGTTGGTCAACAGCCAGCTAAACACGGGCCAGCAGTGTGCCCAGGTGATCAAGAAGGCCAATGGCATCCTGGCTTGGATCAGAAAGAGTGTGGCCAGCACTAGGGAAGTGGTTCTATCTGTATGCAGTGCTTATGTACTCAACACTGGTGAGGCCACACCTGCAATACTGTGTTCACTTCTGGGCCCCTCAGCTTAGGATGGACACTGAGGTGCTGGAGCGGGCGCAGAAAAGGGCAACGAAGCTGTTGAAGGGTCTGGAGCACAGATCCTTTGGCTGTGAGGAGCAGCTGAGAGAGCTGGGGTTGTTTAGCCTGGAGAAGAGAAAGCTCAGGGAGCAACCTTATCACTCTCTTCAGCTAACTGAAAGGAGGTTGTAGCCAGGTGGGGGTCGGCCTCTTCTCCAAAGCAACTAGTGATAGGACAAGAAGACATAGCCTCAAGCTGTGCCCGGGGAAGTTTAGGTTGAACATTAGAAAGAATCAGAAAGGGTGATTAGACGTTGGANCAACCTTATCACTCTCTTCAGCTAACTGAAAGGAGGTTGTAGCCAGGTGGGGGTCGGCCTCTTCTCCAAAGCAACTAGTGATAGGACAAGAAGACATAGCCTCAAGCTGTGCCCGGGGAAGTTTAGGTTGAACATTAGAAAGAATCAGAAAGGGTGATTAGACGTTGGAATGGGCTGTCCAGGGAGCTGGTAGAGTCACCGCCCCTGGAGGTGTTTAAGCAAGACTGGATGTGGTCTAGCTGACAGGATGGTGTTCGGTCACAGATTGAACTTGATCATCGCAGAGGTCTTTTCCAACCTGATTGATTCTGTGATTCTGTAATATTCAATTACAACCCACAAATAAATATTACAACTTTAAATAGTACTACCAAATATCCATTTGTTAATGTATCTGTTAACTTCATGCTCAGACTTTGCAAACTAAACAGACCTATTGCTAAACACTTCATAAAATATTGTGTTCAAAAATAGCTTTAACAGCACATTGTAAACAGGTTGACACAAACATGTCAAAGCAACCTAAAGAGCTGAAGAGAAGAGTAAAACAAAGTTCTAGTACTTACAGCCTTGGTGGCCTCACTACAAGAAACTCTTGGAGCTTTACCTTGGATCTTGGAAAGTGGATTGAGTCACTTAACCAAAACTTTTTCTCCCTCTTAAGAATTGCAAAGGGATTATAGTTATAGTCTGGCCCAACCAGGTCATAGCCAGCACTGATAAATGAGTGCCAGTGGCATAAGGTGGCTTAACACTAAGACAGCTCTTTCTAAAAGGCTTCAAGACATTTGAATGAGCAAAAATATCCTGCTGCTTCTGCTTTATGCAGATAGTGTTGCCTTTTACTTTGGTAACAAATTTACTTGAAAAATTAAGCCAGGATTTATACTTCTATAAACTCATTTATGCTTCCATTTATTATCTAAGAATAATTCAAGACATAGCAAACAACTTCTGTTTGATACACTGCTTACCCCCCAGTTGCTGTGGGTGTTTGCTTCAGGTGAAATACTTGCCATTACCAGCAGCTAAGAGGAGCAGCTATGATTCCAGAAGCAGTGGTGGTATTCAGTTCTCCCAAATCTCTTATATAGCATTGTCCATGCTCTGGATGTTCACAGGTTACAAGGGAAGATCTTAGGGCATAAGAAATAAAAATAAAAATTCTTACAGGCAGAAAGAGAATTTCAGGAGAAAAATGTTAAATGATTAAAGGGAAAACCTCTACCTTTATAATGGACAGATATTTTTAACCTTTCTTTTCAAACATACTTATTCTATATACACTTTGACAACATACTAAAAAATGTCTTAAAGCCACAGATCTAATCAGAAACTTCAAGAGCTGAGAGCTGATGGCATGCTGCACTTGCTCTTTTGATGAGTTTACACTCCATGAAGAGGAAGGAAACATCCCCCTGTACAGCATATGGCATCACTACAGGAGATAGCAACAAGAAACGACCTTCAAGGGACCATCTGCCAATTCTGCTCCAGTCACACCTCCTCCTTGCCCACAACATGACCCTTATACCAAGGAGACCAGCAAAGGATGCACATGGGAAACATCCTAAACAGTTAAAACTCATGCTAGGCTTGCATCATTCATTTCACCTTTGTTAGAGTTTTTCCCATCAAATGCCAAGAGCATTTAACCTTTAACACTGTTGTCCAGAAGCATCTGAACACACCAGTGAAACCATGGCCCAGAGGTGGTTATCCATTCCTCACTGCTTCCACACCTCCAAATATTTTTTCAAAGAATAACAAAGGGAGGAAACTGTTAAGACAAAACATGATCTTTATGGCAGATGGTACCACAGGATAAATGGCTGTCGGTCTGCTGTAAATAATTCATCATTGTCAAGTGTGTGGTGCACCAGTCATCTCAAGAGAAGTATGTTATACTAAGAAAAATGTAACATTTGTCACAGAAGTACCACAAACATCAGAGGACATTCTTTTTAACCTAAGTGAGGCACAAGAATATGATAGACAGAGCCAAGCAAGACTTTAAAGTGCACGGGAACGACACCCTTATACACATTACACACACACCTTCCTTACACACACACCTCCTTGATAGCTGTCTGACTCTTATAACCTGAGACAAAAAAAAGCTTAGTGGTACTCTTTCCATTCATTTACTTATGAGAAAGTGAACAGAGAATGAGAGGAATAGGCAGGAGCCTTGTTCTTTTTCACTCCTAAGCCCCCCATTGTGGTAACCAGGGCACATTTGGGCCACCAGCAATTTTATAACACATGTCCTAGAGAAAATGTGAAGTAGGGGACTAACAATATACCATGCAGCCTTACAACTTCTAGCACAATGCCTGGGGCAGTGCAGCTCATGCCACACTGCTCTACCACAGTGTTCAACATCTTATGTTGGGTCATATGTGAACAGGTGTGGAAACAGGTAGTCAGCAAGTGGAAGACATTTCTAAATACTGTCTTTATGATGGAGCTGCATTTCCCTTAGATGGCTCTGGAGAGACCAGAACTATTATTCCCAAATTATAAGACCAGCAAAACAAGGAACAGCATTACTTGATGTACAAGGGAAAATCCAAGCAAAGAACTGTATACGTGCAATTACTTGTTCCTCACACTTGCCTTCCTAGTAACTTCATAGAGACAAGAGTCTGCTTGGCCTGGGAGTGTGGCTTGGGTCACCTATTAATATCCTTCCAGAAAAGAACCCCTAATGTATTTTAGGTGCTGAATAGCAGGTTCAAGTGCATCCTTAGGGTTCTTCTTCCTCTACATCTCTTACCAAACATACAAGGTTGTTACAGCTCCCAGCTCAAGAGTACAGTTATTTATCTCAAGAGAATTTTAATCCCCTGAGTTTCTGGCTGATGCTTGTGCGTTCCAAGCAACAGTGAGAAAAGTTTCCCTAGCAGCCATAATGAACGAACCACAGGACTAGCCCAAAGGACCTCTAACATCTGCCCTGGGCAGACACATTTCCTTGAAGAGCAGGCATAGATGTGCAGTCACTGCTCTTCCAATCCACAGAAATAGCAGGTAGACTGAGATGTGAAATGAATATAGCTTTCATTCAAATTAAAAATCCTTGTGCAAAACAGTTTCAACATTCTCCCCTTTTTTTCCCTTCTTGTCACTTCTCTCTCATTTTTGCTTATTTTATCTACATTACAGCTGTAGCCATGTAAATGACAGGCTGTGGCCTAGCATCATGTGACAGATCATCCTACATCAGCACTGAAAAATGGAGATGCTGTCAACTGTCTGATTCTCCTCACATTCACTGTCAGCATCAGTGCATTCAGGCAGCATGTCACAGCCATCTGAACAAGATGAATACAGCACTGTGAACGCCAGCTTGGGAACCAAGTCAATCAAACATGTGACCACAACCACACAGAAGCATTTGTGCTGAGAAACTGCCACAGAGAAAGGATTCCTAGTGCCCTGCTACGTATTGCCACTGCTGGTTTTTAATTAAAATATCTGCTTGAACTAGTTGAAAAACAAAGAGGTATTTTTATGGTGAGGCTTTTCATACAGAAGATCCTAAAGAAACTCGCAGCAGCCCCTGGGGTTGAAGGCAACCTTAGCATGGACTACAGCTGTCAGGGACCAGTCTCACTGTTCCTAATCTCACTGGACTAATCTCACTGACTGGCTCCCGTTGTGAAGCAAGGGGATTGACTCTCCTGTGCTACTCACATGCCTCTAACAGAGGGTCAGAGGAAATAATGTCATCTCCTTTCCCCTATCTCATCTATCTGAAGGTTGTGTACTCCTTATCAAGGCACCTTGAAATAGAGGCCTTTGCCATATAACATGAAGTACACGGTGAAAAATTGTAAAGGGCATGAAATGGAAAAATGAGTGTTACTCCTGTTCCACTGTATTTCATCAGAAAAAATTCATAGCTTTTTCTTTTTTCCCATCTTGCCTCTCTCTATCCCTAGAATGTTTCTTATAATATGCAGGTCTTTATGTGCATCTTTTATAAAACATCTGTACTCTGTTGCCTGCGACAGGTTGGCTCAGAGCTACAATCATTACACAGACAAACAGGAAAATGTTAACCTATTGTGCTTGTGCTCAAATTGGTTTCAACATCAAGAAACCATAGCAGTGGCCTGGAAAAGCAACAGAAATGCCTTTAGCAACACAGTGATAAAAAGAAGCATTCACCCAGTTGAAGTGGCATTTATAGGCAAATTCTTGAGCACTGTCCCAAAATGAAAAATGAGCAGTAGATTACAATAAATATCATAAAAACCATCAGGAAAAATGCCAAAGCAGCAATGACTTTGCAGCAGAGAACAGTCTTATTCAAAGAGAACAGGATGCCATCTCAGACAAAAGAGGACTTTCTCAGCCGTGTTGGGAGGTTCTCCAGCCAGGAGATCCATTTGAATCGTCAGTGGAAGCCTGGACTGTCTGTGCCAGCTAACTCAAATGTTGAATCTCTTTATGGGTGTAGTAGAATTTCTGCTATATGGTCATGCTACCTACAGCTCAGAGGAAAGGGAAAAGGAACTCTAAGTTACAGAAGGACTTCTGTCTTTGTAACAAAAAGGGGTGGGCTAAACTGTGAAGGAAAAGCTGCATAACATGCCATTAACAGTGAAGTGACTTCCTGATATCCAAGACTGCATCTCTCAACTTTGCTTGGATCACTGTCTCACTAAGTACCTGAATGAGAGTATCATCTCATTCAGTGCTTTATCTGAAAATTAAAATTTACCTGAGTAATTTTCATTTAAGTAAATCACTTGCACAGCTACACTCCTATACATGGTCATACTCAGAATGGGAGCAGATGAATAATGGCTAAAGATCATTTCCTTCCATAAGGATCCCTTCATGGCTCTTCTGCCCCTAATGTGACTCTTGAAAAAAGGAAAATATTCCTTGCCTTCTAGACAGAGAATGCACCTGCAACTGAGCTAGGCAATGTATCTAGAGTATGATACCCATTATTAAAAGCAGAAAAATTCAACAGAGTTTACTTAAATTAGTACAAATGTTCCTCAAATTCCAAAAGACAACCACTATAATTCCTGCAGATTTCTCTATTGTCCTTCTTCCACTCATCAGGAACAGTCATATCAAGAAGTTATGTTCACGTGCAATTGTGGATAGGAATCTAAATAAGACCCTACTTCTGAAAAATATACCAAACTGTACAAGCTACCGCTGTCCTAAGATTTGCCTAAACAAATAGATGCATTTATTTAAATAGCTCCCTGAACTAACAAGAACTTCAAAACAGCTCAACATTAGTGGAGGAGAACTAGAAAGTGAAATAGCTCAGAGCTGGGCAAGATCACAGAAATTTTGGAAAGTTTCTTCAGTTTCATGTTTCTTCAGTTTTATATCACAGCCTGTGCTCATAAGCAATGATCCTGGGCTAAAATTGTACTTGAGTCTGCTAATATCCAGATTTAGTCCATTTAGGAGATAGAAAAATTCCATTTTAGTTCATGAAAGAGAGAGAAAAAAATGAGTTTTCCTTTCTACCAATAGTAGTTTCAAGAGTAACTATCTTGGTTTGATCTAATATAGAGTTAACTTCTCAGTAGCTTTTACAGAGCCGTGTTTTGGATTTGAATGAGAATGGCGTTGATCACAGACTGATGTTTGGGTTTTTTGCTAAGTCACTTTTATCCTAAGTCAAGGACGTGTGCATACCTGGGACAGGTGACCTGGACTGACTCAAGCGATATCCCAGACACAGAACATGATGCTCTGTACATAAACTTGGGGGGTTACCCAGAACAGAGGCCGATGTGGGTTCAGGATGGGTGTTCTGCATTGGTCAGTGGGTGGTGAACAATTATATTGCACATTGCTCCTTTTTTCCCCCTTATTATTATCATTATTAATATAATTTACCATTATTATTGTATTTTTACTTATTTTTCAATTATTAAACTGCTTTTTTTTCAACCCACAAATTTTACTTTGATTCTCCTCCCCATTCCACTGGGTTCGGGTGGGGGAGCAAGGGTTTGAACAAACAGCTGCATTGCGCTTTCCAGCTGGGCTTAAATCAATGATAGTAACGCAGGAAACCTGCAAGAGATTTTACTTTGCGTTTAAGAAAACTGTTATAGCTATCAAAATTTCAGAACAATCTATGTTAAAGGAACTAATTCTTCATGACCTAGCAAATTGGACTTTTATTTGCAGTGAGGAACAGGTACCTGACACATTATCAAGTTGATGGATATTTTTAAAGTTAGACTTCATTTTAAAATGCAGGCTCTGTGCTGCCAGCATTTGAGTAATGCGCTGGCTCATTAACAGATCTCTTTGTACGAGAAGAGGTAGAAGATTATTCCCAAGCTCATGTCTTCTAGCCAAACAGACACATTATTCTTGCTGTTCTCAAAGTTCTGAATGGTCATTTACAGTAAAGGCAACAGCTTTCACTGGAAAACAAGTGACTTGCCAAGAAATGGTGAATTAAAAAAAGAAAAGAAAAAAAAAAGAAAAGCAGATCGATTTCAAATCTACAAAAAATGAAGCTTTGACAAGGAACAAACTTGAGAAACACTGCAACTTATCATCTATCTATCTCATACCTCAGTAGTTCTGCTATTCCTTTGGATTCTACCAAGAGGAATACAGAAATGTGACAGAAGTGTAGGTGTCAGAAGGCAACCTGACTGCGGGCAGGGATTGGAGAGGCAAAGAAAGCTATAAAATGTGATAAAGGTATAGTGCCAAGTAATGTAGTATTAAGACAAGCTGACATTACTAGAACAGATATAATTCTTGGCCTTATTTGATGGAGCTTATTCACTGTGTTCATCACTTCTTATCCAAGCTGTCAGGAACATTGTAGCACTTATCATACACAGTATTAACAAAAAACACACCTTTGAAAACTGTGTTAAACAAACTGAGATAATTCATGACAGAGTTGCTAAACTCACAGGAAACGGGTTTGTTTCCTGACCACGGAGCCAAAATCTTGAAGATTTTTCATGACAGGCACTTCTCATATAACCATTGCTTATGTTTTTCACATCAAGAATCTTTCTCAAATCTCAGTTTTGCCGGGTACTTGCCAAGAAAGTAGACAATTTCAATTCTTCAAATCTCAAGTGTTAACTGGTGGGTCAAATGGAATTCAGTGGGCCATCCGTATGCCATGCCAGCACTCTAGTCAACAAGAACTTGTACCTAATAGATCAAAAACCTTTGGGATATTTGTTCATGTTCTTTTAAATTAATATTACATATAAACCATTGTACATAACTGAGCTCTGAGATACCACTGTGATATTAGGACAAGATTGGAACCAGTCTCACCTGTCATTGCTGCACTAGAATAGTATAATCACAACATCCAGTATCGAGTCTGATCACAATTGTTTGACAGTTGCATGCAGAGAGTGTGCCTCTCATCATTTACATTTCTGATTGAGCATTAGACTTCTGTCAATGTTAGTGGAGTCAGATCAACATATAGCCACAATGAGGAAGAACAAAAGAATCAATTTGCATTCCATACTACTTGGATAAAGTAAGTAGATCTAGACAAGAACAAACTAATTCGGAAGTAAGTCATGAAACAAGTGATATTATTCACTGAGTTACATTATTCATTGTGTGCAGATAATTGCCAGGTCATTTGCAAAATACTTCTGGCTCATGATTATTTCACAAATATTCATTTCTTCAGAAAAAGTTTCAACCATCCAATGGGGAAATAAGGAAAAAAAAAATGATATGAACTGGATAATCTATTATATATTACAAGCATTGTCATGCTGAAGTGAACCTGTCATGAATAATCCATAGACCAAAACAGATGCACCTAATGCTTACAATCAACACAGAGATAATAGGCTTGGTCTACAAACAATAGAAAGTAGGTTGTTTATTGTATAATTTATTTGCAACAAATAATTCAGGGTGCTGATCTCTTTCCCAGAAAACTTTTAAAATAATGTCTATTTTGAAAGCACTGAAACCATGTAAATTAAAGAACACAATTAGATACATTTTATAACAACTGTAAGAACTTGAAGGTTTAATTCACAGCAAAATATATCTATTTGTAGAGTCTATATTGCTCCTTCTTCTAGATGATAGAGAAGTGATAGTCAAAACAGTGTCAGTGGAATCATAAATTTGACGAGATTGTCATTATCATCACTAAAAAAAAATAGCCCACTACTCTGCATTGGCCTCAAGACATCATTAGTTACTTTGCTAGATGCACAAGGCCACCTGAGTACTAGCTTCAATAAGGTAGTTTCAGTAGTTAATAAGTTATCAAGAGACAGTGTCAGGGAAAATCAGTAGTGAAAAATCTAAATTGCTGCATCTAATAATGCTTCAACACTATGAATACTGTTTTAAGGATGTAATTTTGCTACCTCCAGCAGTAACCTTCTCAAATGCCAAAGATTAATGATAATCAAGTGTTATTGGCCCTTGAATGGGAGACTTCTTGTGAAAAATAAGAACTAAAAGGACACAGGGCAAATGATTCTGACATTTTTTGCCATGAAATTCTTATCACCCTTTGAAATTTTCCTCTTGAACTGCCAAATCTAGATATTCCTTTAATGAATCAGTTGTTAAAAAAATGGGCTCAGTTTCCTTATTTTCATCTATTTTACCATTAGAGTACCACCTTAAAAAACGTTCTTTTTTTTTTTTTTTTTTTAATTAGAATAAACATAGTTGCTGGAGATTCTACCTCCAGCATCACAGAGATGACAAAAAAAAATCCCGCTTTATATGGCCTGGACTTTAGATTCCACTAAAACACTTTTTATAAATAAAGGAGTAAAAAAATACAGTGAAAATATGTTCTAAATCAGACCACTCTAATCTGCCTCCTTCTGGTTTTTTTAATATCTCAGTTTAAAAATTTTGTAAAATTTATGCCTGAAATTCATGGGCAGTTGGGGATAACCATTAAAGGGAGCTGTACTAAACTAAAAACAAGTAGCTGCAAGTATCAGGAATGGACTGAAGACTTAATCCTGCAACATCCTACTCAGGGAAGCAGCTAATAATGTATCTTAACTTTGTGCAAAATTTTACATGAGAAACAGCTTGAAGAATTTATGCATATTTTGCAGTCCTGTGGAATGTTTTCTCATGAAAACCAGGTATACAAATTGTCTTTTGGATGTTTTCACAGTATCTGATAAAGAGAAATAATTTTCAAGGACAGAAATGGCAAGTAAGTGCCTGGTGCCCAACAATCATCTTCAAAATACTTGAGGGACCAAGGCAAGGCTATTCACCCACTGTTATGTACGAGCAAGAAAGAGTGTAATCACTTTGTATAGCTTCCCTCAGGAGGTTGAGGACAAACAGAAATAAATCTGAGGTCACTGCAGGCTAACACGGCAATTACCTTCCCCTCCTTTTTCCCAAGGGTTGTCCCTTATGCCTTTATGAGTTTCAGAAGAGTACTCAGCAGATGCTTAACTTCCAAAATAAAGGCTTACATCAAGAGTTTGCTCACATGCCAACCTCACCATTTAGAGGACAAGGACATGTTATAGCATTTCCCTGATTCAGGGCTCAGATGAATAGACAAATCTTCAGATTTTTTTTCCTAGTCTCTTATTACTCTGCCCAAATACTCAGCGACTTAATTCATGTGATGTACATTTTAAATTATCTGCTCAGAAGTACCTCTTCTACTTTTGGCTTAGCTTCTTCTGTTAACCTTTTTACAGTTTCAGAAAAAATCTGCAAAATGTGCTCATCTTCTACATCTATTTATTTACTTATTTAAAATTCCAGTTTTCATATTTACCTCCAAATTATGTCTTCTTGGAATATATGAGTCACATCTATACCAATAAATGGCTGTAAATAATGTAGTGTCATGTAACAATATGAAGACACAAAAGCCACATGTCAAAAAACTCTACTGGTCAACAGCCAGCTTGTAGCGCAACGTTCTCAAAATTCTCAAATATATACCTAATTCAGATTGATTTTACAAGAAATATAATATTTTGGGGTCTAAATCTCCCTTAATGTTTTCTGGACCCAATCATAATTGTGTCTTCTTAGACATTGTTTTGGTTTCAGACCCATGTAGAGTGCTTTTTATATACAGAGAGAAATAAAATAGAAAGGCAAAGAGGAAGAGAGCAATTAATATGATTTATTAATATGAAATACGCATTAATCAGTAGCCAGCCATTCTGCATTTATCACTTACCAGAAGGCTCATCATTCAAACCATTTTTGGTGCCAAAGTTAATTGTCTGATCCTGGGGATGATCTTCTTTCCCACTGAAATCAACCCGACAACAGCTTTCACTAACTTTCACAGGTACACATTTTGCCAAATGTATGTGCCTTCATGGCAGCTGAAGAGCTACCTCCTTGTTGTTCCTCCACTTCAAAATAAAGACCTCTTCTTTATTTTTTCAAGACGACATCTGTACACTCATCTCTTTAGCAACTGTTTTAACCTACTGTTTCATCACTGAAGATACTGAGAATATTGTAAGATTTTCTCTATAAATCACTCTTTGCTCTTCTGTTTTACTTTCACGTGTGCAACCACTACAAATACAATATTTGACCTGAACATATGAGTTTAGTGCTTACCCATCACTGAAACCACCACTTAGAATATCACCACAGAGGAAAAAATAGCATACGCTTTAACCTGGAAGGCTGCTCAGTAGAAGGCTAGTACATCATAGACAATACATAAAATGCATCACCTCTCATAGCATCTGCTATGCCATATCTTTACATAAGGGAATGTCTTACTTTGCTTTACCCATCGGATTGCTGATTTCAGAGACTGAAAATTTCCTGGTGTTCATACCTTCCTTCTAGAATAAGGGTCAGACACTTTTTACCTCCTTCAACAGATACCAGCATGTACAGGAAAGCACTTGTGGGAGTCTGTAACTCCATAAGCATCTTGGTCCAGTCCAAACCTAGAGGTTCAAAAAAACCAGGGTTCATTGAAAAACAGAGCTTGCACATTAGCTACTCATTCAGTATAGTGGCTTAGACAGACTTGGAAAACAACAGGCAGATCCATGTGACTCACATATACAAGCAAAATGCTTTGAAGTTACTATGCTACATGCATCAGCAAGCAAAATAATCACAAAATTCAACTCTGCATCACAGAGAAGGTTTTCTATTCCTACACATGCAATACACATTTATCATTAAAATGGTCTCCACAACATTTTTTGTCACTGAAACAGCATTACCAGAAAATTGTCATTAATTCTTTTTTTGTCTTTCAGAAGAAATGTTTCCCCATTACTTTGTTTTAAATGTTCACATCATTTCAAAGCAATTTTCAATAATCACTGACATTTTTTTTCACTAGAAGCAGTCTTTTCTTAGCCGTTGTTAAACAAGAATGTAACCCCTGCTGCTTCCTGTGAATTGGCATTTTCAAAAGTTGAAAATTATTTAAAAATTGTTTGGAGTCCAGTTTTTAGTGAAGTTCAGCAAGAACAGCAAAGTTCTTCTCTTCTTTTAGTGAAGAACTGCAAAGTTCATTGGAGATGTATCCATTTCAAATGGTGTGTATTGTGTTGTTGCAAAAAAACCTCTCTACTTTCTGGCTGTTTAGTTAAACCTACAATAATTTCTACTAAGAGCTTCTGAATGTGCTAGTATACTTAAATTCCCTTGAATTCAATTGGAGTAACATACTTCAGCATCTCACAAGGAGGTAATTGCCACCACATGACTGGATTTTCAAAGGACACAGTTTCTCAAAGTACCTTTGCCTTGAAAGAATTCAATTTAGTCAGCCCCAAAGCCTGTCTCAGTCATACAATACATGTTTACAATACAGCTATTTCTCCCATTGTCCAGTGTACAACTTTCAAAAACAGCTATTATGACGGCCTCCATAGTCCTCAGTCTCTTTAATTTCCAAAACTGCTCATCTGTTTATTGAAATGTCACCAGAGGACTTGGCCATTGTATGTTAGGGAGTCTATCTAAAGTTGAAAGAGCAAGCAAACAAAAATACAGGTCTCTGATAAAAACTAATTTGGTTGTTGGTTGCACAATGTAAGAGGTTTAAAGAATTCAAGCCAAGTTAGAAGGTTCTGGATTTCAAACAATGAAAACGATAATAAAAATCACAAGAAACTGCATTGACTAAATTAATTTTCTTGTAAAAGTGTCAAAGTTACAGATGGTAGCAATCTGGAAATAGCTGCAAAGAGAAAATAATTACAAAAGGATGAAAACGTATTAATGCTCAACCATACTGGGTGTGTGGGAAAGCATATTCTGATATATTCCGGCTGTCCTTAATTCATCATCCGACTGCACTGAGCGCTCACTTTTTACAAACAAAAACATTGCCTCAGTTGTTGAAATCCTTTATTTAGTAATCTATGTAGGCTGAAATGTTGAAAATGGTTTCTAAATTCCTGGCTTCTGAATCTGTCTTCAAAGTTGTCTTTGTCTGTATTATCATACATCTGCAGGCTTTAACCAAAGGTCATTAGATTTACCAATTTCTGTCAAACATCCTAACATCATTCCTTCCAAGAAAAGATCTACTATTTTAGAACTTGGAAGGAAACGCCATTTAATCCGAAATCATTCCAAAATAAAATGTCACACCAAAGATGAAAGACAGGAAGAGCAAAACCTTGGAATATTCTTGAAAGTGGGTGTTAGTGTGGCTTAGGAATGTGCAAAATAGCAGAGAAGATTTAGCCAAAAACCCAAAGTCAACAGACACTAAGAACCCATCATACCCCATGTCCTTTTTTAGCACCCACAACCAAGCAGTGCTCCATGAAACAATGCTCAGCTGCTGCATAAGCAGATCAAGTACCTTGCTGTCAAAAATCACCCAGATTGCCAGTAACCTCTGCCTCAGGTGCTTACAATTGCCCACATAATCTAGAAATTAAAGCCAAGCCATTTGAGAAGTCCAGTACAGCAGGTGTGCTCAAGTTTCCACTGTGGATCAGGCAGGTTGCAGGTTGGAGCACCACACCTCAGAATCGCATGCCCTTGCCAGGAGGCAGACAGCAGTGCTTCATGCAGGTACTTGTATAGGCAGCCTCCAGGTAATTTCATGTAATCCTCTTGGAAAATATACTGTATTGTATTCACTCTATTGAGATAGAGCTGCAATTCTGTTCACTTTAGATGCAGCCTTGGAAGAAGTGTGACAAATTAAGCATTTCCCTCCATTTGTAAATCACAAACGGCTAGTCTGTTATATATGTGCTCATAAGAGCAGAGAGGCATCCACAATACTCTCTCTTTTGTAACTCCATCAAGGTACCAGCCTCAAAGCAAGTCCCTGATGTTTCAGACTTTTGAGAGCTGCCAGTATCAGTAGAACAAAGAAAGGGGCCACACGTGTTGACAGGATGCACCACTCAGCAGCAATGAAAAACTGCAGCTTCTCATGAGGTGACACAGCTACTTAATGTCCCTTGCCAAGACAATGTCTTTAAACCTACAACTAGCCCTGAACAAGGATAGACAAAGGTTTCCAGAAACAGTATCATACTAGTCATATTGGGGCCTTTTGTTATCTGTTTCTACAGATTGACTGCAAAGCGACCACAGCACAGTACTGCCTGTACTGGCAGAAGCAAACAGTACCACTGCATGGATCTGTCTCTCAGCATGTGAAAACAAAACATGCACACACTATCATGTATTTATTTTTCTGCTCAGACCATAAAATGATCTACTTTAGACAGTGACCCAAACAGACTAAATGAATTGTGGATCCTCAAGAATAGCCTGCTCTATTGAGCTTAGCCATAAAGCTAGGAACCACGGCAGACATATTATTCCTCACCTTTCTCAGTGCTGTTTGCAACACCTGACATCATCAAAAATGGAAACAAAAGAACAAAACTTAGTACAGGATCCCTGCTTCTGGAAAACACACAAAAGAGCTTTTCAAGTGACATGGTCAAAGAAAAACAACTCCACCCGCCATAAGGGGTATAATTTTAGTTTTCTGAAAAGGTACAATAAAGGATGAAGTTTGAGCACACTTGCAGTGCACTGCATGTTTTCCATCTGTCCAGGCACTACAGGACTAAGACAGATGTTTACACATGAAGAAGCTCAGCTTTCTTTCCTGGCGATGTACATTCAGAAGACCTGCTAAACACTGGATGCCTTTATGTCATTGCCAAACAGTCATAATGAATGAAGCACTTCTCAATCCTAGCTAAGATCAAAACATTATTGGTGAAGAGAAAGAAAGGTCCTTCTGTATTAAATAAATTAAAGCTTCTGCACTGCCAAACAGTCCTTTGAGGAGTTCAAGTGGGGCCCGAGAGGGACATGATAGAGAGCACAATAGTTTCTCTTCTGCAGAAGCAAAAGAAGAGTGCTCTCCTTCTTTCCAGGCCTGAAAAAGCGGTGTTACCCTCAACTCCCATATTGTCTCAGATGGTGTTATAAAACATTCCATCTGCTTCAGCCGCAGACTGAGTTATCTTAGAATGCTTAATCTATGCAGGCACTCACACTATTACTGGAAATTAGTGTTCATTTCTGAAACTCTTTAAAGGGAAACTCTTTAAAGGCAAAAAGTAACAAATGTTTTATTCTCAGAATCCCTGTGGATACATGTTCCCACTCTCACCATTACTTAAGTTTTTCCTCTGCATTATGTTGAGAAGATGAGATCATGCAGATAGACTCTTATCCTGATAGTCTAACTGAACCAAAATCTGGCTTTCTGAAAATCATTTCTGAAAAGGAGTTATAAATAGAATAGTGTTTGCAACTGTGCAATGACATAGTTGTATGATGTTTGCTAATTTTCTCTAGAGTTTATGATCAAGTGTATGCACCACTGTACAGAATATTCAAATTTTGGTTATATTCAGTTTATCTGTGAAAGAGTTTGTTCTCCTTGCATTAGACAACAGAATTTCATTGTGAGAGAAAAGTTTTAGTTTCTTTTATTGTTACTTGGGCAGAATAGTGTGTAGGTTAATGGATCTTCCCACAAAAGCTAAATAGCTTTAGCCACTTCTAACACAAACACTGATGAGTTGTTATATCCTAAATTGTAGCTGCAAAGGGTTCCTTAGCATCGTTGTCCTAAACTGGGAAGAATCTTAGCTATGTAAACACAGCTTCTGAAGAAGATTAACACATGGATAACCAGTTTTTGTCATAATGAGCTCATAAGTGGAGTTTTTTGAGGTGTTGTTTGTTTGTTTGTTTGTTTGTTTGTTTAAAAAAGAGTACCAGAACATTAGTTCCACCAAAGCATCACTGTAGCTTAGGTTCCTGCTGCTATTTCCTGGCTGGGACTGGGCTTCTCAGAACACCATCATTCTCCTGATATATTTTTACTCTTTTTATGTATTTCCATTTACACCTGAAACATTACTCATTTCCAGGTTTAAAAAATGAAAATGTGAAACTTTCTGGTTATGTTTTTCCATATACGCATTCATTAAGTTCACAAGAGATACTAGAAATACACAAGGGGTTTCAAACTGAAGTAAACAAAAATTATTTAGGAGAAACTAAATAACAACACACAAGATACCACTCTCTCATTTAAGCAGCATGATGACTGTCTAAAGCTATGGAACAAGGTCACTTCTTTCTAAAAATCATAGTGTGGGGCAGGTTCAATAAAAGTGACGGAAAACTGAATAGAATTTTCAGCAGGTGAACAATTTATTAAAAGGGGTTTAAATTAGGGAAGTAGGGATAACCCACAGGAGACCCCAGAATAACACAGAGGGACAGTCAACATGCAAGGGAAAAAAAGCACAAAAAAGGAAAAAACAAAAAAGAAAGGGAACTGCTCTTCTCAGCTAAATGACTAGCTGAAAAAAATCAGGGGGGAAGGGTAGGAAATCTGTCTCTCCCTTCTCTCTCTCTTTGGAAGCACTTCCGGCCCTTCAGTCTCTCTGAAAAACACAAAAAAAGAAGTAAAAATTCCTCCTTCCCACCACCTCCCCGAGGGTTACTTGCCAGCCGAGCTGGAAATGGCTCTCGTGGTGAGAGAAATGGGTAGAATCCCGCCATGGGGGGGCCTGCGGGTGCTGGGGACCGGAGCTGTGTGCCTCCTCTCAAAGCAGTTGAAGAAGAACAACGCAGGGCAGGGCCGTGCCTCGACTTTTAAGCCTTCTCGTTCTCGCGTGGATCTCGTTGCCTTCTTCCTGGTCAAGCCAGCTTCTCATTCGTCCAGCCGGCCGGGCCCCGACTCGGGTTATGGTGTTTTCTTGTTGAAGAACTCACGAGTTTCAGTCGTTAGGCACCATCTTTGTTTTCATGGCTGCAGCACCTTAGAGAATGCCCCGGTGCCGCTTCTATTGCTAGTATGGCACCAGCGCTGGCCCCTCGCCACTGTCCAGAAGTGGCAGCTGTGCTCAAGTTCCCAGCCATGGCCAGCCCGGGGCTGCGTGCCGCTGCCCACGCTCCAGGGGTGAGGAGCTGCCGCCCCATCCCCGGGGTGGAGGGGGGGGGGCTGGGAACTAGAAACCACTCCCCTCTATGGCCCCCCGTTGCCGGGAGCCTGGAGGGCGTGGAGCCGCCGCCGGGCCCCGGCCCCAAGGACACCGGGACTGGCGCAGGCCCCACTCCATCCCGGCCCCCGCGGGCACAGGGAGAGCAGCCCGCCCCTCTCTTCCCCCTCCCCAAGTCCCGGGAGAGCAGCTGGAGCAAGGGCCCCCTTCCCACCGCAGCCCACCACCCCAGTCCCGGCTGGGGGCAACCCCCCTTCCCAAAACGGCTTTGAGGGAAATTGAATTTTAACTCAGGTAAGTGGGTTGCTCTATTACACCCCCTTTCAAAAGCCTTTTTCAAATGGCTACATATTGGTACTAAAGGAGTGAAGCAATTTTAGCAACTATAGAAAAACATACAGTGAAACAAAATCCAATGAAAAAATTAATCACATATACAGGTTAATTCACTAAAGCAGGCTTTCCCCAGTTGCAGCTGTTCAGAATCAAAGCTCACTTCTGCAGAAGCCATCTCTCTAGCACAAGGCCTCTTGACCAGCAGAAACACCCATCCTACCTGTCTTAACCCGTTTTCTTAAACTCTAACACAAATACACAAGCTGTTAATTCAGGCTATCATGCATTCTGATGAGCATCTCTTTCATGGTTTAAGTGAAAAAAGTTGCTATTTTCTCCTAAAATCAGAACACAAAGAAAGGTTTCATAAGAAAACATGCACGACTCCACAGGACAAAGCTCAAATATGACGTTGCTGCATATGCACACTGAATATAAATAATACTGTATGTATACTTTATGCAAATTAAGATTGCCAGTAGTTAGCTTTTGCCCTTTCTTCTTCAGTGCACGCAGAGAGCTTTCTTGATATCTATCCTTTCTTATTTAGAGTTTGTGCATGAAAGAATGGTGAGGCAGCCTGTTCAGAAGATCCTTCTTACATTTTGCCAGGCCAGGGAACATATTGACAAAAGGTTTGTCCCATATGTAGTCATGCTTTTAAATAAACTTGAAGAATCAAATGCAATTAATGACAATACAGAATCCTTGAGTGCAACTTTAAATGCTTGCGTAATTTCTAGTGAATTTTTCAGAGTTACGACTACTATTATTTGGAAGGAGGCTAACTGGCACAGGATCAAGCAATACACCGAGAGTTTCAAATGTGCAGTAAGGTATTATCTTTTGCAAGAGTTTAGTTGCAATTTCCCAGCAGTAACTGTCTTTAAAAAGATACACCTGAAAAATAAAAAAAAGTGCTTTTAGTTCTACTACTTTTAACTACTGCTACTCCTTTCAAACACTTTGAAAGAAGACTTCAAAGTACAACTAAGTTTATAACTGGGATTAGTTTTAAACAAATAAAGAAATATAATTTTCACGTCTAAAAAAAGAAAGCTCCGTCTGTTCAATGGACAAAGTCAATTTAACTAGGCAAGACCCAAGCAGGATACTCTCTCTATAAATAATGTAAATACCATACTTCTAACAGTCATTAGAATATATGTAGACATTAAAATTCCTGGATTCCAGATGCTACAAAGTTAACTTTTACTGCCAGGCAAGATGTCATAGTCATACCAACAAGTGCTGGTTCATGACTTGTCTTCCACTTGAGAAGGAAAGTTCAGCTTGAACTTTCATTATTCTCAAGACCTTTCATTCTTTTAAAGATTACTGTCAATCAATGTTTGTGCTCAAAAAAAAACCCCAAAACCACTTTCCTCTGCTCATGGTTCCTTAATTACTTACATATTCACCTGGGGTGGGGCAACCTCAGACTGTACATTCAGACAGGGGAATGAGAAGCTGGAAAGCAGTGCCGTAGAAAGGGACCTGGAGGTCCTGGTCAATGATAAATTGAATGTGAGTCAGCAGTGCACTGGCAGCCAGGAGGGCCAACCATGTCCAAGTGGCTGTCAGGCAAAGCATCACCAGCCGGTCGAGGGAGGAGATCGTCCCATTCTGCTCTGCACTAGTGTGGCCTCACCTTGAATACCGTGTGCAGTTTGAGGCACCACAATATAAGAAAGATATTAAGCTATTAGAGAGTGTCCAAAGGAGAGCAATGAAGATGGTGAAGGATGTGGAGGAGAAGCCATACAAGGAGCAGCTGAGATCACTTGATCTGTTCAGCCTGGAGAAGAGGAGACTGAGGAGAGACCTCATTGCAGTTAAAACTTCCTCGTGAGAGGAAGAGAAGGGGCAGGCACTGATCTCTGTGGTGAACAGTGACAGCATCTGAAGGAATGGCCTGAAGTTGTGTCTGAGGAGGTTTAGGTTGGATATTAGAAAAAGGTTCTTCACTCAGAGGGTATTTTTGCTCTGGAATAGGTTCTCCATGGAAGTGGAGAGCATCAAGTTGGAACAGCATCAAGCCTAATAAAGTTCAAAAAACATTTGGAAAATACGCTTGGGCACATGGCGTGACTCCTAGGAATGACCCTGCACAGAGCTAAGAGTTGGACTTGATGATCCTAGTGGGTGCCTTCCAACTCAGCAGACTCTGTGATTCTGTGATATTACCTTAAAATAACCCTTAAATGTTTGTAATCTTCTTTAAAGCAAAACTCTTTGAGTATAGGAACACAAAAAGATCCAAAGTAAGTTTTTCTTCCCAATCTGTTTGTACCTGTCTTGCTAAGTACAATGCATCAACCAAGCTCATATTCTGGATTTAAATTTATAATGCTTGGTTCACCAAGGGATTTACCTTTGCATGCAGGAAAGAGGCCTAGTTCAGATACATCTTAATGCCTGAATCATTTTCAGGAAAACTGATTATGCAAATGAAGATGAATAGCATTAAGAGACATACCTTGAAGTTCTGAGTCATAGCAGGAAAAAGTTGGTTTAGCATGCGTCCTTTTATCCATAGTTGAGCAGTACCAGACACTGTGTGCTTGCTGGCACTGGCCATTCAACACAACAACAGGGCAGCCCCTGCTATAGATGTGAGAGCAATTCTATTGTTTCTTCCACTTCCATTTTCCTTATCCATTCTGTAAAACACCCTAAGAAAGGTTAGCATTTGTTGGATTTGGATTACACCCATAGTGTAACAGTTTAATCTTCTGGAAGCTAAACACCACTCACAGGAAAACATGTAATGTCCTCAAGAAGCTGTTTACCAAGCACAGCCTCACTGAACCAACATAATTAATGAATATTAATCCAGACAATAACTCAGCAGACAGACAGGAATGCAGTGTCAGCACCAAGCAAGATGAAAATGGGATGCCTTTCTGTGTGCAAAGAAGGCCAACATGCTCGTATTAATGGAATTGAAGGAAATGAAAACAGAAAAGGCAGGGGAGTTCAGTTGAGGGTAGATTTGCACACTGTAATATTTCTGGAACAAGTTTTTACCTTTTTAGTTTTAAAATAAGAAACAATGAGAAACTCATTGGTGTCCCAGTAAGTAGTAAAAAAGGTAGTAAATTGCATCTTTCTAGATTCCTTGGTTCAGGCAGCAAGAAGAAATTAAACTCCATTTTTCCAAAATTAGTGGTACACAATTGCAAAATTTCAGTTACAGCACTGAATGGGAGACTAGGAGAACAATCCATTCTTGTGTCTCTGTGCTGGCTATGCCAAATCACAGGAGGGAACTAGAGACTGGGTTGTCTGCCATACAGCCTCTCCAGTTCTTGCAGTCTTATCCTTGGTCTCAGGGTACCTGATGCCTGTTCAAATCCTGGCTCTTTGGATCTACTGGTTGGATGTGACACATGGTTTTATTTGAAGAGTTGCAGATGACTCTTCCAAGGGAAGGGAAGAAGTAATCCACTGGGTCATGAAAACCTACTATGAAGGTCTGTATATATCTCTCTCTGCACAATGTGGAATTGTACTGTGATGATTAAAACAAATTCAGATTTTTTTTCATTATACTGCTTTTCTAGAGGAAAGATAAATTATATTTTTCATAAAAGCTGTCTGATTTTTTAGCCAAATTGATTTTATTTAGGGTGCAATTAGTTTGGAAAATCAGATATATATTGTGCCTTCATAGGGAGCTATATAGCTCTTTTGAGGACAAACATAGGAGTCTTAATCAGAAAACATGGCTTAAAGGTATAAATATATTTTAAACACAATGCTAATTTTTCCAGAGCTATGCAGACATAAAAAACATTAATTTGCTGAATAGATGGTAATGGGATCCGTTGATATATTTTTACTACTAACTCACAGCAGTACAAAAGTTTTTTGAGAAGCAAAACTAATGAAAATAGGCTGGTTTCCTATCAATCAAGATTCCACAGACTCACAATGTCTAATACTGTACACGTTCAAGGCACAAGTTTTCCTTCCCTTTCGGGACATCCATAACATCACTCTGCTCTGCTGATCTCCACTGCACAACAATAGATTTAACTTGCTGCCTTTATGTCAGTGTGGACATCAACAATATATCTGCTCTACTTACTTTTATGAGTGCTGAAGTTTTGTAAGCTCTATAGGAACTAATTATCTTTAGAGCTTGTGTCAAATTTGGTTAAAAATGGTGAACGTACTGAGAAGTTAAAAGGAGATGTGCAGACAAGCAAAAAGCATGATATTTTTCAGCCATGCTTCCTGAGGAAAACAAGCTAAAAAAAGGAGTATGGCAGTAGCTTTTCAAAGCTAGTTCAAATAAGGAGATACATTGTATATCCTGTTCAGTAAGCCTTTTAAAAACTATTGGAATGCAGTTGCATTCATAAACAGCTATAAATACTTCTCATAGAAACAACATATAGCTGTTGTTTCTCCCTGCTCCCAGCCAAATCTCATCTCTCCAAATCTGAGACAAGAGCCTATTTTGGAAACTGAACTTTAGCAATGTGTGTATTCATGCAATTTGGAAAAGGACAAGCTTTTTGAGAAAAAAAAACAAACAAAAAAACCAACAAAAAAAACCCCAACAAACCAACATAAAATTCCCTTCTATCACTAGTTGTACAGTTTTCCTTCACTGCTAAAAAGAGCAGTAATTTTAACTGTAATTTAAACAGTAATTTAAGGGGTGCAGAAGCTATCCCCTTCATAAAAAACTTGCCAAGAAGGTGCTTTTGTTTTCACTCTAAAATAAAGAAAATTCAACATCTCATACCTGTCCTGTAAATTTACCTCACAGAAAAATGGAAGCAGTTTGTTTTCATAGTGCTTTTGTCTTGAAAAGTTGATCCATGCCTTGGCCATACCAAAAATAATGTATTTTTCTGTAACATAAAGGAAAGCATTGGGAATCAAGACAGGACAGGCACAGTACAAGTTCATAAGGGTGTGCAATCCACATCCTCAAGACAATATTTATTTGAGAAGACTTTTGTCCCTAAGTGGCGAGCTTGCCACGGCAGCAGAAGAGGCAGGCCTAGCAACATGACTCCACATCTGCACAAGCAACAGTAGTAGTCCAGGATCTATTCCAGTGGCACAATTCATAAGGATAAGGCCAGCAGTACAGAGCAATGGCTTTCAGTTTTATGTTCATACAGAAGCTCAGAGCTCACGATGATGCTAAGTACTTGTAAAATTATTTAGCTCTTTTCCATCACTCCCTGATCTCCAATTCCAAGGTTTCAAGCCTGACATTTAATTTAATTTATTAAGTTTAGTTATATAGTCTTAATGTAAAAATCACATTTGATAGGGTGACAACCCAAGCTGTCCATGGTACTATTACTGTAAGCAAAATAGTTCACAGGCAATGCCTTCCCAGCAACCTTAGGCAGGGAGTAGAACCTGCCATAGCTAGCTATGAGAAACCTAGGAACACAAGTGGTACAATAATGATCACAAATCCCCTTGACTTCCTCCACTTCTATAACTGGCAAGAGAAGCTGAAAGTCCCTCTGAAAAGTGAAGAGAGCACAGCTCTTCCCACAAGCTTTAATTCCTATGACTAACAAGACTTGATCAGAGCTTCTGACCAAGACCACTCCTCCATATAGCAGAGCATTTGATTTTAAGGCAATTTGTGCTGGATCAAATCCATAAGCAAAGGGCTGAGCTATGGCAAACTCATTCCACACTAAAAGAAGAGAAAAAAAAATCCTAAAGGGGGATCTCATTTCTAGCATACTTTATGCTGGATTAGGTATTGTCTTTCCCCCCACAGCTGGCACAATCCCAACATAAATTCCATACTGTGTTCTGCTTAATTGGACACTTGATCCCGATCATATTTGTGCTGCTTAGTGACTTGGTATTAATGAATGAGAATCAGATTTAGGAAGACCTTTTCCATCCTAAGGTCAATCAGGGTAATTATGATAACTTAGTTTTTTATTCCTGCATTATAGAGATAATTTCTGCTAAAACAATGCAGGTCTACAAATTTTAAAATGCTTAACAGTTACAGTTCAGCCTTCACCCAGTAATCTTCAAAGATTATTGAATTTCACAAATTACAAAAACTGAACTGTGAATATTGTAAGCTATTTTATCTTTAGTTCATCTCTTCACCTAATGAGTATACTCATCCAAACACAAATGAGGAAAAATAACAGCTCTATAAAAATAATGACTGCAACCAAGTTCAGAGTGCATATTCATTAATATGCCACTGATAACTTCCAGCAGTTCTGTGTGGAGAAGGTTTATGCTCGTTTTCCTCTAAAACAAGGTCTGCTGTCACTGCTACGCTCGCCTCTAGGAGTTGTGCATATGTGCTTAGACTGGCATGTTACTCTTCCCCGTTCAGGGTCCATCCCAGAAATCTCTGTATCCCCAATGAAGGGCAACTTGTTCCAGCTCACTCCATGCTCTCCAGATCTGTCTTTGGCCCAGCCCTGCACTGGGTGGTGCCTTCCTCTGCAACAATTTCCTCTGACAACAAATCCCAGACTTGTAGAATAACTAGATATCAGGAATTATCCTTTTGATACCACATTAGGTTATAAGTTTCCTCTATACACACATATCACAGATTTGCAGAATCAACTAGGTTGGAATAACCTCGATGACCTCTGAGATCATCGAGTCCAACTGTTGACCTAACACCACCTTGTCTAGTCTCTTCCCTGGGCAGCCCACTCCAATGCCTAATCACTCTCTCTCTAAGGAACTTCTTCATGTCTGACCTAAACCTCCCCTGGCACAGCTGTGTCGTCTTGTCCTACTGTTGGTTGCCTGCAAGAAGAGATCAATACTCACATCACTACAACCTCCTTTCAGGCAGTTGTAGAGAGGGATAAGGTCTCCCCTGAGCCTGCTCTTTTCCAGGCAAAACAACTCCAGCTCCCTCAGCTGCTCTTCACAGGACATGTGCACAAGTCCCTTCACCATCCTCGTTGCCTGTCTTTGGATATGCTCCAGCACCTCAACATCCTTCCTAAACTTAGGGGCCCAGAACTGGACACAGTACTCAACAGTACTGGCCTCACCAGTGCTGAGTACAGGGGAAGAATCACTTCCCTGGTCCCGCTGGCCACACTACTCCTGATGCAGGCCAGGATGCCATTGGCCTTCTTGGCCACCTGGGGACACTGCTGGCTCATGTTCCTGTTTCCGGTCAACCAGCACCCCCAGGTCCCTTTCTACCTGGCTGCTCTCCAGCCACTCTGTCCCCAGCCTGTAGCCCTGCAAGGGGTCGATGTGGTCAAAGTGCAGGATCCAGCACTTGGACTTGTTTAACCTCATGCCTTGGATTTAACCCATCTATCCAGCCTGTCCAGGTCCCGCTGCAGAGCCCTCCTACCCTCCAGCAGATTGACACTCCCCTCCAACTTGATGTCATCTGCAAATTTGCCAGTGGTAGACTCAATCCCCTCATCCAGATCATCAATAAAGGTATTAAACAAGACAGGGCCCAACAATGATCCTTGGGGAACACCACTAATGGCCATCCACCAACTGGATGCGGCACCATTCACCACCACTCTTTATCATATCTATCCATTATATATTGTTATCTATGATATTAGATCTATCTATTCCTATGCAATAGTTCAACCAAATGGTTTAATAAAAACAGTTCAATCAGGTAAAAAGATTTAAAGATTAGACGCTTATTCTTTAACACAGCAAGAACACCATCAGTAGGTTTGAAGTTCTCACCTTGGCTACCTTAGCACTGACTTCTACTTAATAGGTCTGAAGTGTCATTAATGCATCAAATTCATATGGTAATGAATATATGACTGAACTGTATTTTTATAGTCCTAGATCTCAACTTGTAAGGTGGACCTGGATGTAAGTTGTTAATCCAGTGATCTGCAAGAGCTAGCAATCATCCATAATATTTTCACTATAGCAACTGGAAGATTTATGTAACAGAGTAGTACATCAAGTCTGATAGGTTTATGATTGTATCGAGCTATTCATCAAGACAGTTTCACAAAGATCTAGACTTGTTCTCTATTTGTTTAGAGTTGATTTCAGATATGGTAGGTCAGAAATAAGTAACATACACAGTTTGTCTTTATGGCAGATAAATAATTGAAATATTCATTTTTTATGTGCCATCTCTGTATCCGTAAAGAAGAATTTTAAAAGCAACTTAAAATAAAGCTAAAAGAGCTGAACAAAACATAGATACATAAATGTGCTTAGTAAACAAATGAGCCACAATGGCCACAAACTAAAACAACTTACTTACACACGTGTCTCCAAAATGGCCACAGAGCTTATTTATTACTGTAAACCCCTGCCACTGGAGGTCAGATTTCTGAGATGGGATGTTCAATTGGTAGTTTGATATCCAGTGAGTATAGCATGGTTATGTATAGTGAGGTTTATTTACATGAGCAGAGGTATCAGTGTTGTATTTCTATGTGAAACCAACCAACCAAACACACACACACAAACACCAAGCTATCCCCCTGCTCCTCCTGCAAACTTCTATTTGTTCTCTTCCAAACAGCTTTAGTCAATTGTGGCAATGTTCTCAGCTACTGTGTAATGCTTCCACCAAACAGGCGGGGGTTTCAGCACAGAACTGGCTGAGTTTTCATGCATCATGCTCTAGTGCAGGCATCTGAGGATTACAGTAAGAACTTCAGTTATGCCCCCACCACTTCAACACAGTTTGAGGAAAGGGACTCATTTTTGACAGGCATGCCACCATCAAACTTGAGAATGAAACAATAAAGATGACTGCAAAGCACCCAGAGCAATCCAGCTAGCTCCTTTGACCCCAAAGGAAGATGCATCAGAATAGTAAGAAAGCTAAATTGCTGGACAATTATTTTCTCAGCCTTCCAGTAGATCCCAGAACAGGAGCATTCATGGTGTGCACCTCACAACATGTGGCAGTGACAGAATTTGGCAGGAAGTCTTGGGACTATTTCACACTTTAGGACCAGAGTACTTGCCAAAAGGAAGTGCTATAACCACCAGAAGGCTATTCAGACCTACTGAAAAGCCAAGTAAATATTTTTGAGGAAGACTACATAGGTGCTGGCTTACCTTATTTCTCTTTAACTTCCATATTCAGTTTTACTACCCACATAGTGGTTAAAAAACCATTACATAAAAAGATGCTGCACACAAGACAATTGCCCTCAGGTGGCTAGTTTATTTCAGAAATAATGTATCTAAAACATATATTGAACTGCAGTCCTGTAGGTCGACAGCAGTCAAACTTCTACTGAAGGTTTATACATTATATAAAAAACTCACTAAATCATTACATAAACTTGTCAGATTTACAGTCATTACTTACCACTCAACAAAGGTAAGTAATACCTTTTATTCATTCAGCTACTTGCATTGTAACAGGAAATAATGCCTCTCCATTTTGGCTGCACTGTCTGTATTAAACATCCAAAATGTATGTATGTACAAATGCCTGCATAAGAACAAAAAGATGCAAATACCTCCCTCCTCCAAGTACACATCAAGAGTGGGGAAATGCCTCACTTAGAAGGCCAGAGGGACATCTGAGTGTTTCTAGCCTGCCAGCCCCCATAAAACAGCATAGATCTTCACCAACATGCATTGTATTCCTAAATTTAAAGTGCTGTAGACACTTCTATGTCACCAATACATTCCAGATGTTCACTCGGCTAATACAGCATCACATAACTCCCAGGTGTGTTTCTTAGAACACCATAAGGAAGATGTGCGTGCATCATGAGCATCATGTCATGATGCTTGCTGGTAACCCATCGTCAACCATGAGGACAATGCTGCAGAAAAAGCAGCAATATGTGCACATCAGCACTGCTATGACATCTTCTAATGGAGAACAGTAGTAATAACTGCCTATAGTCCTCCTTGAAGAACAGCTTGCTTCTGTGTTCTTTCCTCTTCTCTATACTATTTTCAGGTTTAAATCATACTATAATAAAGTTTAGGAACCACAGGCAACGAGAAAGACTCTTCCATTCCGAGGTCTGCACGGTCTCAGAACTAAAACTGTCCTGAGCAGTTTGTCCCAGCCAATCTGCCCATCATTTTCAGAAATTCTTCCTTATGGATCAGCCAGCCACAGTACTTTTCCCTTAAACTACCTATGCTTCAACTCCTTCCCTTTTTCCCTCTGTCCATTCTGACCAAGCAGTCCTAAACTCAGAGCTGGCACCTTCTTGGCATTTTTGGACATAGGAGCTAAACAGAAGGAGAGCTACCCTTGAGAAAACTACTATCCAGTTCATGAACCTTAGCATAGCTCTGCTTTTTTAATAATTTCCCATGCACAAATAAAAACTCTTCTGACAGTATTCCTGATTGACTTCAGTTGATAGAGAATTCTCCTAATGCCAAAAGAGAATGTCTCCCCAGCTTTCCCAGGGAATTGCATTTGCCTTCAAAATTACAAGACTTATTAAGGATTTCAAATCCTGGAGAGCAAGAGTTCTCAGGATGAGGGAGTGAAACAGAATAGTAGCCCCAAGGAGTAGAGATTTCAGTAAATGGACTAGAATCAGGCCTTCAAAGCTACAATACAGCAGAAACTCCCAGAAGGCTCTTCTGGTGCTAAGAGGAACCTGCACACTTAGAATTAATGTAAAACTTATAATTTTTGTGGGGAAAAAAAATTATTTGGAGGTAATTATAAAAAGGAGACAGTTATAGCAATTATTTATCATCTCTATTTCTGGAAGAGAAATCAGAGGCCTTATTCTTGCAGGCATTCAGCTAACGTAGCAAGCAGTCAGATTTTGCTAGCCAGCACAGAAAGATTCTGAAGACTTTGCACCCATTCTGATCACCTCCACTCAGCTAACTGATGTGTAACCAGCTGAGTCATCCCACAACACAACTGCTATTTCAGGGTCTCTACCTATTGCCTCACTCATGTTCCACTCTTCCACACCACCATTCCCATGTCACAAGGAAATCAGACTTCTTCCCATACAGCACAAAACACCTGTGTTGCCTCGTGGCATGAGCCTGGAAACAGATGTCCTGATGCTGTGCAAACTTCAGCTGGTACATCAGGAAGGACAGGAGGTTATCAGTGCGCCAGAATCCCGCTCCACGCGCATTGGAAAAGTATCCTATGGACAATGCTCTTGGGAGCCATCTACTGGCAATGAGGGAATAACTATTTGCATATATGCAGAGAAATTCAAGAGCCACCTGTAACTCCATTTGAGGGCACCTTCTAGACTCCTGCATTCACCCCTAGAATCTTTTGAGAGATGACCTGTAAGCTAGTTATGTAACCACAGCTAAGCATTATAGCCCTATTTAATAATTATTCCTGGCATTTCACATGTTCAGTGTGCTACCTAAACACACCTTCTTTCCTAATATGCTTGGACCCTAAAAGATGGAAAGCACTGTAAAAATCATGTTATTTTCATGTTAAACGTGAAGCCCTAGTAAGTACACTTGGGATAAGTAGAAGGAAAATCCAGGCCACACTGCAAATTGAAATGAAGACTCAACTCCATGACTGGAAACACTAAGCCAAATAAATTCCAAGGAACCAGGTGGGAAGAGTGTAGCTGCAGGTTGTACTGAAACATCACCACTGAAACAAGAACATGAGATGCATGTGGACAACCACTCAGTGAAGAGCAGGTCTTCCCCTACCACAGCATGGCTATGTGAACACAGTCCCTTGGGCTACTGCGGATACGTTGCAGGAGTCAGACTGGGAGAGAGCAGTGCTGATTATGCTGCATCTCATGCTTGGATGGTTTAAATTGCTTCCAAAATAAGTGCACGTCCAAAGGCAAGGAAAGACTCTCAGCAGTACTGTTAAAGGGCCAAGGGGTAATTAGAGGGGAAAACTGTACATGCTCAGAAAAGGGGGTTACCTTTCCACGAGAGAACTTTCTGGCAAAGGGATGCTCTCATAACACACATGATTTCCCAAGCCTGAGGGCATGATGCTGTTACATCCATGTCATACAGAGGACAGACCTGCCAACAAGCATCATTCACCCAAAACACCGGGAAAAGTATGGCCATTGCAGGTCCCCTACTCTCAATGCCCAGGAATTCAGGCGGAGGTAGAACGTATACTTCAGATGGGAGCCCTGGCACCTACTAACTCATACGCTGTGTGGTTAGCCAGCAGATTAAGAAAAAAGTCTGAGGCTGTCTCCCAGGACACAGAGTACAGCCTGACCAAAACTAATTCAGAAACAACAGTGTTTCCAGGAAGGACCAATACTAGTGCCTGGGGACTCACAATAAAGTACCAGGAAACCAGTAAAGAGAAAGTGATTCATGTTTATCCTACTAGATTTTGCATAGCATTCCAGGAGTCTAGCAGACACAACAGAGGTGGGTACCAAAGTAGAAAAAAAAACACTCATATTTATCATGTGGGTATATTGTGCTATAAATGCATAAACCAAAGAACAGAGGTGGAAGCCCATGAAGTAATGTCATTGTACCTCTCATGTCCAATACTTATTAGCCAGAAAGACACGCAGTTTGTTTACATATACACAGATTCAAAGGATCTCACTTATCATATGTCCTGCTGGTTACAAAAGAGAAGATGGCAGCTTAAATATCTACATCCAATTCCCATTTAGTGTTTCAAACTTGGTTTTAGATTTAAAGCCATGTTATTTTAAAATTAAAAGTAGACCCAGAATGCTCATATATCACCTCTATATCAATGCTCAGGTTTTAGTCAGCCATCATTAAAGCACTGACTTTGCATTAAGAACTAAAATGCTGCCAATTTTCTGTGTCCTTTGTCAAGGCCAGTTAGTTTCTTGGTGTGAAGTGGTGCTATTTCTCAGCCCAGCAGTAGTAATGCTCCACATGTTTGGGTTTTTTCCTCCTCCTCTTTCTTCATGTCCTCTGCTGTGCCAGCTTGTTTTAGTGAGGCTGTCTGGCATACTTCTCCATTCCTTTTAATGGTTAAAAGATAATATTTTTCATCAAACAAAAACACTTTGAACAGAAACTGTTATGAAAGAAAGAAATTCTTTTCATTCTCCTTTTGAGAGGCAGTTTTGTAGGGGACTAAATTAATTTTTTGAGGTGCCTAATATTGCTAAATTTAGAAAGCCAAGTAATAACAGTCCTACATAGGCCAGAGGATGATCTAAGGATGAGGGAAGTAATATATCTTTTTAACAATTGAAAGAGTTGGGAATGTTCCCACAGTGAGAGCATGCTTAGCAAATTTCTCTGAGAGTGGGACACTTAGATGCATGGAATATTTCAGCTACAGCAGTAATCCTGCAGCATTCTGTGCTGAAAGCAGAGGTCAGCCTTATAGGAATTATGAGATACAGTCATACAAGGCAGGCACCTCAAGGAATAGCTCCTTGCACAAATATAAGCACTCCAGCTTGTATGCATGTTACTGCTTCTAATATGCCACAGCTACCCCTTCTCCTCTCTGCCTTTTAGAAAACCAGAATTTGATGTCATGATATTTTAAAATATCCACAGCTTTCCTTTCTGTGGAAACATCATTCCACATTCAAGTAAACATGGAGCAGATGTGACAATGCTCAAAAGGATCCACAGTGGGCGCAGCCAGCCTGTTAATACACAGGTCTGTATTTAGGACTAAGCTGCCTAGCCCTGTCACATAGGAAACTCCATGTCAGATATTCTCAAAGGATATAGAAATCTTTAGGTTCATGAGTGAAATAGGGCAGCTCTTCCAACAGGTGGGTCAATGTCAGAGCCTGACTTACACCCTCTCATCATTAACCATTACCCTCCAAATATGATCATCCATCTTGGATGACTCAAGTTCAATACTGTAAGTCCCTGTTCTTCCCAGGCAGGCAGAAAGCAATTCACTCGCAGAGCTCTGAACAGATCAGCTCAGGATTTAAAGTGGAAAATTTTTTGTGCAGGACCCAGATGTTTTAGTACAACAACCGTGGCTTTTAAAAATCCACAAATGCAACCTGCTGCAGCTTTTTTGAGAGCCCAACAAAACCTGTAAGTCTCTACTCTCAAGTCATGTGCAAGGCCGGCTGAGTTCCTGAGAGAGAGAAACATCATGGCCAAATCCTGACTGGAGCACATTGTGGGGTTTTTTTCCCACTCACAGCAGAGTGGCAACATATTTGAAAAAGTAGCTGGAACCAGGCGTTCTGGGATCCAGGGAGCACTATGCACATGTACCTTGCTTTGGTTCCCCTCCGGGCACAAGCTCTTATATTATGAAATTTAACCACAATTACTCTTTTATAAATAGTGCAGTGTTGAGATCCTGCTGAGTCTCAAGTCTGAAATTTTTAAAAAAGAACATTTACAACTAGTCTTGCTCATTTTGAGCGCAACTACAGAGCAGGAGTAAGAACTGTTTTATAGTAACCAAGGAGTTGCTACAGTTAGAATAATTCCAAATTGATGAAGTATCTCAGCTGCAAAATACTACTGTTTTGTCCACTCTGTCTTAAAAAATGCTAGTTTCCAAAAACACAGTTCTTGTAGAGGGAGATTTGGAGGAGCAGGGTATCTGGTTCTTATATATATTCTTAGTGTGATTTAATATAGCTATACAAACTCAGCTTGGACTCAAACCATAAACCAACTTACCTTTTTTTCCTGGTGGCACTGGAAATTTAACAACAGCTCATGGACTGTATGCTTGTTTTTTAACTATCTTTTTTTTTTTTAGGTTACAATACATTTGTTCTATGTGTTATTAACAAAAACAACAAGACAATAACAGAAGTTGGAGCTTATTCTTGGCTGTGTACAGACATCTTGTCCTACCTTGGGTGAGCTAGCCTATTGCCCCCAGCTGAGCTTCTTCTAAAATAGATGCCTTAGGTACCTGTTTCAGAAGATATTGTGAATTAAGGTCTCCAAGTGCTTTGAGATTCTGAGAAGAATGGCAACATACCAAGTACAAAGTGTTTAATAACTGGGAGCCAGAAAGAGAAAGGTAAACTAAATACAAGTGTTGCACAGACATTTTTAAGAGAGGACAAGCAAGAAATACAAAAGAGGGCTTGGGCTTAGCAAGCTCAGTACTACTTGGTGATCTGTACCTCTGGATATCTAAGCCAGCACTTTCAGTTCCAGACTGCGCACCACTTTGCCTGCAAGCTGCAATGAGGTACAGCTGTTCATCAGGCCAGGAAATCCAAAGGAGGATTCTCGCCAGGGATCTTAGGGTTTTATGAGGCACTCAGTGGTGACAGCATCTCTGGACTCTGGAAACATATGGAAACCTGAAGACATGTGACTGCACTGAACAAAAGAAAGATGGTTTCACTTCTGAACCCTCTGAGCCTCTAGACAAAAGGCTGTGCAAATGTTCCAGCAAGATATCTCAGATCAAATACATTCAATTCATTGGAACAGACAGTAACATTTTAAGTTACTTTCACAGAATGTACCTAATTATGTCATCACAAACTATAAAGGCTGTAAGAACACATGCTAGAGCCAATATCTTGACATCATGCACACATGCTTAATGTCTTACTAAATCTTACAAGTGCGAGAATAACATCTTTGTTTAACAACAAAGAAGCAATGCTGAGTTTACTTGTCTTAATCACCTTATGTATAAGATTATTTTTTCTGGAAATCCCTACTCATATGAATGAGCCTTTGTTGCAATGTCACTACAGCATTTCTGTCTTCGGCTTGTTTAATTTTCCTTTTTCTAGAAGAAGATTCTGAATGTGCTTCACAGACACTAGATCAGGTATTGTTTCTGTTTTCCTTTCTCTAGTTATTAATGAAAAATGGGAATAGGATTAACTGAAATAGTGTAATATCCTCAAAATAACTAGAGCAGTAACAATTGGCCAATACTTTCAGCTGCTTCTGTAAGGAGTTACGCAAGAAAAGCCATTAAGCATGAACAATATGAATGTTAGGAAATATTTGTGGAAATCAAATTTGGGACTTCAGATTGTAGGTATCTGCATCCAAATCCTGATTCCAAGCACTATTTTAATCCAGTCAAAGTAAACAACACAGGTCAAATTTTTTATGCCGTGTAGTTTTAACAAGCTGCTTGAGAACAATCTACAGATCAAGACAATTTCAAATGAAGAATAAATTCATTAAAACCTTACACTCTTCAGAAATCATTTAAACAGAGGGAACCTGGGCTTAAAATCATCAAATATACTATATTTAAAAACTACCTTTGAAGCAAATACTAATGTTAAAACATTAACAAAATTGGATAAAATACTTGAAAAATATGAGCACAAGAAACATAGTCTCTATAAACAATATTCCAATATGCACATTTGCTTCCTACACTAGCATCTCCATGTCTTACCAGATCTCTAACTCTTATTTGGAAGAGTTCACCCATTTCCATATTTTTACAAATCTGGCTTGTAGACAAACTCTAAATATTTAGTCCTGAGTTAAATACTAATGTCTGCTGAGTATATGGTACAAACAACAGAGAAAATTTAATTATCCAAGCAAATAATTTAGGGCAGACCCTTAGTATTTAAACCCATTTTCCCTGCAAAGCTCCTCATATTTAGCAGCATCGTGATTAATGAATGAGTGATTTTCACTTGCCAGTGTAAAAGATAAGGTCTAAGCTCAATGGAGAGATGAAGAGATTATACATCACATTTGGTAGTCTCCTCCATTATATCAACTAAGTTGCTGATCTCTGAGTACCTGGTATGACTAGGGTAGGTATCGGTAGTTATAAGCATCTGAAATCTTGCTCTCTATTTAATGAAGGAGCTAAAAAGTAATAAACAACATAGTGATGTGAAGAAGTACTTGAAAAGCAGTGTTACAGGACCACATTTGGAAAATGATCCTGAGAAGTGAAGAAGAATGTTCAAGAGAAGTATTTACAGCAAATACAAGCTACAGCCAAAACACAAGGTATCCCTTAGAGCAGGGGTCCTCAAACTTTTTGAACAGGGGGCCGGTTCACTGTCCCTCAGACACTGTCGGGGGCCGGACTAGAGTTTGGAAAAAAATGAACGAATTCCTAAGCACACTGCACATATTTCATTTGTAGTAGTGCACAAGAAACAGGAAAAAGAACGTAATATTTTAAATGAAGAACAATTGTAATCAACNCCGTCCGAGAGCAGGCGGCAGGCAGGGCAGAGGCGGGGGGTCTGTAAATACCGGCGGGACGGATTGGGGACCCTGGCGGGCCGTATCCTGCCCGCGGGCCGTAGTTTGAGGACCCGTGCCTTAAGAGTATAGGGCCCCAAAAGAAAGAACAAATTCTCACCTTCAGGCCTGTCTCTAGGCTTACCGAGATACCGTGTATATACACACTATAAAGTGGCGTGTCTGCAATGCAGACTTCTGAAAGGCAGGTAAAGCAAAAAGATAAAGCTTCATGTCTGAGGCGCAGACGTGCACAATGAGACATGCACAATGAGACATGCCCCAAGGGCAGCAGCAAAACCAAAACTGTCTCTTCTTGAATTCCCAGATGTCCAGCCTCCAGGCACTCCCCTCTACAACCTTTAGGCACACCAACAAATGGAAGGTGACAGCTATACTCTTCCTGTTCGATCCCTTCCTTTCACACTGGGAGCACAGAGGAAGAGAGTTGGGCCAAAGCAGCAGTCACTGTGGATGAATACTACAATTCTCTTGGATCTTATGATGGTGAGGTTACAGTCTCCATGGCTATCCACTTCTCAAGATTCATCTCTGCTTCTTACCATTCTAAATTTGCTTCCACTCTACACTGCCTGTTATGCATCAAACCAGCCTATCAACCCAATTTCAGGGTTTTATCATTTTTCTCCATACCTACTTGACATGGTGTACTGACTTCAGCCCAGCTAACAAACACTCAAGAAGTCAAGAAGCTCAGAAGAGAAGTCTCCACAGCAATTATATTGTCAGCTTTTTAAACCAAGCAATGCGTTCTGAGGACTTTATGACTCAACACACCTTACTGCTATTCCTTTTTGACCCTCTTGATTAGAGATCATGGCAACACAGGAATATTGGAAAACACATTATACCTCCAGCAGGTTCTCAAGGAAGCTTGACAGCGCAAGCTCCTGGTTTCTCTGGTCATGCTCAGATAAATTTACATACTAATTTACGAAAAATAAATTATAAATTTCTATTTGTTATAAACTTCACAGGACAGATCACAGAAAGAAGGTTTTTGGAAGCCTTTAATTTTGAATTTCAAGCCTTAAATTTAAAAAAATCCATTCTGAACTGGCTTAACATATCAGAAGATTTAATGTATCACAAGATAAAGAAGTGCACAGGCATTGTTTTTGTTGCTTATAATTAAATGTTTGTCTGGTTATAATTACTACTTTTAATCCTTTAAAGGATTCGGTTTTGATATGTCTTAGTCCCAACCTAATTTAACCAAAGATATTTTGAATTGGAATAAAACACAACAACCAAGAGTGTAGCTCTCAAGAGTTCCAGTTCTATAGCTGGTGGTATCCTGCACAAATGTGTGAGGGAGTCTCCTGCCGCCTTTAGCAACAGTGGTCAAACATGTTATAGCTGTGCATATATTTTCAGAAGTAAAGCAGAGAACAGAGTACATTAGATACCAGTTCATACACCTTGAAATTTCATATGTACCACTACAGTATACTATCTGCATTACAATATGTGTCATCCAGAGAACTCTGATACTGTACACAAGGCTCATGAAAATTGGACAGCAATTTTAACCCCATAAACTACATGAGAACATATTTGCTTAAGTATACAATCAAGCAGGAAAGTTTATTACTTAATATATAATCTAAGGAGTGATTCTAAATGCATAAAACTAGACAATGGACTTCATATTGTTTTCTATAATAAAAGAGCTGCTGGCCTTTTGGCTTAGGGTATGTCTGCACTGCACAGGAAAGACCAGGAAAGAGATCTTTGCAGGTAAAAGAGTTCTGAAACAGGAATTGTAACAGCCAGGTCTCACTGAAATACACCAGCACTAGATAGGCCAATTCACATAACAGAAAGCTCTAAGTAGCTATTGCTCTGAATCTTAGCTGCCTACATCACCTCACTGGAGCGGTTCTCTTGGACATCTGTAACCACAGACATGTCACATCAGTGTGACCTATATTAAGCAAATCAAGCTCTTGGCAGAGTTCTCAAAGACACTTCTGGACCAGAGGATGAAAGAGGTTTTCAGAAAGCTACAGCCTGTGAAATCTGAAATGAATGTGAAAGTAGGAATGGCACTGGACATTAGCAGCAAGGACAAAAGATGACTCTGATGCATTAGAGTCCAACTGTCCAGTTAGAAAACTATTTGTATCCTTTTATTGGCTAAGATCCTTCCACCAGCTACATGGACAAGTAGGAAATGTACTCTAGCTGGAATCCTCCTGACCTTGTTCGCATATGAAACAAAATCAGCTCTGGATTTCCTACTTCAGAAGTAGTTCAGCTGGATAGAAGAAACTGCCCACATGGGAGTAATGTTTCAACCGCTAATTCCAGCATCAGTCTGCAAGTGGGATACTACTCTTACTTCCAGCAATGCAGTTAACTGTGAGGCTTGTGTCCATTAATGCATGTCATAAAAGAAAAATGTTTCCATTATTTGCCATTTTTACTAGAATAAGCATCTTCTAGCAAAAAAAACCCCGGAAATCAAGGCAAAATAGCTTTTCATGCGAGCAACAGAACAAAGTCATTAGCTGTCCCAGAGAGTGCATTTATGTGCTGTCCCACAGGGTTTAAAATTCCTGACCTGTAAAAAGAGGGAAGTCTGGATTCTCTTCTCATTCCTGTCATCTTTATCTGCTTTGTCTGCACAAGTAGGTATGCTTACAAAGAGCCACTTTAAAGGAAATATGCTCAGATCTCAATGGATGTCCCTTTTGGCACTGAAGATACACTTTAATGTATAGTAACACACTGTAGCAAAATAAAAAATAAAATTTAAAAAAACCCTTTCTAACGTTCCCCAAGCCTTTGCTGTGAGCAGGAATAGATTAAGCAATTACAAGAAAGAGAAGATTTTGCTTTGAAGTTTTTTATCTGAGTGTCGTTTAACTATGTGACTGTCATGGACACCTACACACACATCTCAGTGGACAAAGATGAAGACAGGAGCTTGACATTTGCAGTTGTGACGTAGCAGAACAAGCTGCAGTGTAAGTCATCTCCCTGGTCTTGCAGGCGGGTAGAACTCTTGCATATACATTAAACACTGCAATATCCTTGCTTTCTCATTCACAAGAACAGAAGAGGAAGAAAAAGAAAGTCTTCTGTCTTTATCGAAAAAGCTTTGTCTACAGTCTGTGTTATGTCTGGAATCACAGCATTTCACTTGCTTAGCATTTTCCAGAGCACTTTGCAACCTCAAAGCTTCTTTCATTAAAGGCAGTGTGGAGAAATGCAGCAGCTTATACTAGGCAGAATAAAGTTGCAACTTGCACTGATAATGACTCTGTAATTCATGCTGCTTAAATCATTGGTTATGTAGGATCTGGCAAGTCAATGAGCCTTGATCAAATTACAGAATCTCATTAATTCTTCTTTTTATGAGTCCTTTTTTACCTAGTTTGAGGACACTTGGTTCATTTTCACAGTTCAGGAGCTCGTAGAAACATCTCTTAAAGAACTAGATGTTTAACTGATTAAAAGCACAAAACCTATCTGGTAACCCTTTGGTTTTGTGTTATTTTGGTGTTCACACAACGAACCCTATCTCAAAACAAGACACGAATAAATAGACCTGGAAGCTCATGCGCCTGTATGAAACCCTGAAGAACACAGTTTACTTCTTTTAAGGGCAGTAGGCCATAACAAGCCCAGCCCTACTATCAACTTCACTTCTAGACTACTCAGGGATCTCCACCATTTCCTTTCCCGAGTGTGTTCTGTTTCCTGTCTATAAACTGGGAAAGGGATGACAGAAATTTTTCAGTTGCAAGAAAGAGATAAGAAATGGGCACCACTGATTAAAGCCTGTTTGCTTTCAAAATCTGTGTATTCTCTCACTGAGCTCTTTAGGTCACAGCTACTGACCTTTATTTTATGTGCTTCAAGGCTATTCCAAGCAAAGCAACAGTTCCGTATGATGCTCTTTTACTAACAGGGCTGGACATAAAAATGCCCGAGGCAACAACACTAGATGTTATTCAGGCATGGAGAACAAGCGCCTTTCCAGGATTTCCCTCAAGAATTAGCCTCTGGAGTGCTCTTGCACCTGGCTTTGCCAGGGAGGTGTGGTACTATGGGTGTTTTTCACAGCTGAAAGTTGAGTCATAACTTCAGCTCACAGAAGCAAACCTAATTAAAGGTGAGATTTTGCTTTTCCTTGCCACCCTTTGACATGTTTCTGTGAAGAGGCCCAACTATTGGAACAACAAGTACAGCCAGTGAGCATCCACTATTGCTGCCCAACAAACATGAAGGGCTCATGCTGACATACACCTTACTCACATGTTTCTCCTTAGCTTAAGAAGTATCAGGCCTCTGCACACTTCCAGAGTCTGACTCTGAATTCATAGAGGCTGACTATTAAAAGTAGGCCATGAAAAAATTCGTGCAGTAAACAATTTTTTCAATATACCAAAAAAAGAAAAACTTGCCCTCACCAAGGAGGATGAAAAAAATCGATATAAATTGAACAGAGAAACAAAAGTTATACTTTTGGCAGATAATTTGTGATATGACGTATTTAGAAAGTAATCAGTGCAATATCTGAGCCTGCATCTGCAAGACATAATTAAGCTACCTTAGACTAAGCCAGCGTAAGTATTTCTGTTGGTTTTGGTGCTCTGCATCAGTCTCAGAGCTGAAAATTGATGAATATAGATAAAAAGAATGAAGTTTAAAAAAACATTGGGGGCGGAGGGGAGTTTCCATGTCTTGTGACATTTAGAGCAATTTCAAGATATCTAAATAGCATGGAAGAAAACAGGAAGAAAAAAGCTCCTGAGCTTTGAAAACTTGGATTTGGAAGTCCTGGACTATTCCAATCATCATTTTTGGATTTAGATCAAAATCAATCTCTATGTTGTAAGAATCCTTACCTGGCTTAATCTTGCCAACCTGTGGCCCTTGTATTCAAGAAGTACTGGCTTTCTTTTCATCCTTTCAATCATCCTCACCTTTCTCTCCCACAACCTTCTACACATGCATTGTGATTCTCCAATCCACTCACACAAAAAAAATTCAACAGCAGCAAATAAAATCAAACACTCCTAAAAAATCCTTTTTTGCCATCTTATTTTTCCCTTGATTTCTCCACCCTTCCACTATTGTTCACTATTTGACTCAATGCCTCTGCTGATGTCCTGGTTGCAAAAGGCTACTTAGACTTAAGGTGCATGTTCATCATACATCAGATACTTGCATCAAAAGAAACAGAGACATAGTAGGCAAAGTTAAGAATCCTACCCAGATGTACTTAGGATGTACTTAAAGGAATTCAGCAGCAAATCTGCATTTCATGGAATTATTCTTCCATTAATGAAGAGAAAGAGTGCCAAAACACAGGTTGGACAGGACACTAACTTCTTTTTCTTGCTCCATGAGGTTTTGTTCATTTGCTCTGCTTGCCTGTAAATCCAACAGCTGAAAAATCAGACTTTTCAATGGCCCATTCTCCCCTCTGACTTCAGCTTTTTATGGTGTGCTTTTCTGACCTTTCACTGTAAAACCTTCTCCCATTTGTGCCATAACTCAGAAGTCTTGTCCTTCAGGTCACACTACTCAAAAAAATATCTTCATCCTCAAGGAGTCCCAGGTAAAACGTTTGATTTGATCATCTATGCTCTTATATTATTTTCACATGCAAACCAGTCCAGTGTAAGTATAGCAAAACAGAAATACTCAATAAATATAACTATAGGGGTTATTTGGTTGCACGGAAACACATATTCATCGAGTACTAATTATCTATCATAAGGCTGAAGAAGATCCTCCATGTCCAACTCCTCAAGCAGAAAGGAAAAGTAAGTCTGTGGTTTAGTACAGCTCTGCTCTCACTTTGGTCTTTTCTTCATCTCAATTGTGGCATTACTCTGTGCATATATAGTTGCTAAAGAGAAAAAACAAAGTAGATATTAGGAAACAGGAGCCCTGTCAAGAAATATGAAAGACCAGCACCTACTTAAGGAAGTAAAGCAGCAGTCAGTCTCACAGCAAAAAAGGATAGGTGGCATTTTGTCCTGCAATGAAAGTGGAGCTAAAAGGAAAATTTAGATAGCACCTGGTGAGGTACTGGACACAGGAATGCATTCAGGTCTGTATTTAACAGAGGAACTCCATATGCTACTATCCATAATAAAGTCACAGCAAATTTCAGTGATCCTTAAGGCAGCATCTCAGCATTACCCCAACCTAGAATACAGTGGAAATTGAGGATGCTTGAAAGTTGAGGACATTACACCATTTCAGGTGTAATGCTGTCATACATAATCAATCATGCAATTTTGAAAGTCTAGGAATAGCAAAGAGACTGTTCCTTACACAGTGAAGCTTTAACAGGCACAATATGAGGATGAGGAAGCAGTGGTCTTTCTATTCCACATATTTCCCTCCCTGCTTTATTTTACTCCTCCATCATCTGGTTAGAGATCATTCCACAGAACAAACCCAAGTAGCACTCTAGTACAATCATGCCCATGCTTCCAAAGATGCTATAGCAATATAGCTACTGTCCACACTACTGTCCTATAAGTCAGTGTGCATGCATGTGTATGTTTTGGGAAAAAAGAATCCTTATTATTTTTATACTTTTTTGAAAAAGGTCGTCCAGAAAAGTTGTGGATGCCCCATCTGTAAAGTCTTCAAAGCCAGGCTGGATGGAGCTCTGAGCAACCTGGTCTAGTGAAGGGTGTCCACGTCCATGGCAGGGGAGTTGGAACTGGATGATATTTATGGTGTCTTCCAACTCAATAGATTCTATGATTCTATGACTTCTAAAACCATACACCCCCCTTCAAAACCCAATACAAAATCCAGACTAGGATTTCAGCAATTCAGAGCAGGTAGGTTTCTTTGTTCTCTTTGCCATGCCCATGGATCCAAGAGCACTCCTCTTCTGCAGGAGGATGCCTTGCTTGCTCAGTTGTTCCTGTGCTGAGCAGAGACAAGATATTCCAGTGCCTGCTAGGAAGCAGGTCTTATTTCCCCAGCCTGCAGAGGTAGTCATAGTCTGTGATTTTGCACCTTTAATTTAAATTGGGTTCAAAGATCAATGAAAACAGTCTTGAAGTAACTCACAAATTTCCTTAAAGACTGGAGATGAAGTATCAAGCTAAAAAAAGTGCCATCTATCCTTTGGATCTCTCCAAGAAAAAGTAAATCATTAACTACCAAACACCATGCAAGCTTTTGGCCAAAGAGAGGTCAAGATTGCTATATTTTGCCTTGGCCCATCTTATCTAAGCTGCATGAAACAAACTCCTTGCTGGTTTGTTTTGTTCCACTAGTGGAATTATTTATTTTATTTGCCATTCTTAAAAAAGCCCCAAAGCTAATACCAGTACAAACAACCCAGTTACACTCCCTTAAACCACCAACAAATCATTAAGTGAACTCCAAGTTAATAGCTTAAGAATATAAAGTATAATATATTGTAACAGCAGTGATAGAAAGAAAAAGATTTAAAGAGCATGGAACTATTACAACTAGTTTTGAGAGAGCTCAATGTGAAACCAACCAGAAAATGATCATTCCACAACTATAAATACAAAGTAGTAAAACCAAAATAAAGTCTCTAGCTTTGTGAAAAAAAAATCCATAAATTAAAAAAAAACATCCCCTAAACCATTTTAGGGGAAAGTATTTAATGCAGCTATAAAATAGAGACTGTTTTCTTTATATTAAGTGTAGCTTTGATTGACTCTGTAGAATTAAACACTAATGTTATTGTAAGTAAAATACAAGGAACTGGAATTTGTGTTTGGCATACAATCAAGAAATAAGTGAGTCACAAAGTCAAAGGATGTGATATGCCTTTATATGGCTTAGTTAGGGTACTTTTGATGCACTCTAAAATAAAAGTATTCCTTATGCAAAGATACAAAAATCTTTTCAAATATGCACATAGAACTCACAATCTAATACTCTGTATATATACACTCTTTGTAAGTACAGGTTAACACGTATAAGACATTTGGGTTTTGGCTGGACATGTTTGATGGCTATAGCTCATTGACAGTATGTTCTCAATTACTTTGTAACAGACTGAAGAAATATATAATTACACTTTTTTTTTTTTTTTAACAGCATTTTAGAAGACCTACTGCAATTGATCCTGCCTGTAAAATCAGAAAGCCCAGTTTTTCCAGCTCTGACAAATTCAATCAAGTGTTACAACGTTTGATGCTTTGGTTAAAGCTCCAGCTCTCAAAAGTTAACAGTTATGCAAGACCCAAAAGTTCTTTTTGAAACTAATGGTGGTGTAAAAAACCAAACCAACAAATCAGCAAAAATCCACAAACAGAAACAAACAAATAAACAAAAAATCCCCACAAAATTTTAAAAAGACCATACCATAAAATTGTGAACCAATTGGCACCTTGAAACTCAAAAATTAGAAAATACTTTAAAAAAGAACAGAAGGCCACTTTATCACTCAATAATTTGCTCTAGTTTTCTGCATCTCCCAACATAAACCTTCTGGAGATTTAAGATTTTTTAAATATCTAGGACTGATGGTACCAGAAATCGGACAAGACATTAAATAACAGTCCAATGACTCTACCTAGAGATCTCACCCTGCATGATTTCCATCTCTCCACTCTCCCTGAATCCAAGAGAATCCAAGGTCTTTGCAAACTGAGACACTGGGTTATACAAGTATCACTAATTAAATAGCACAGCAGAAAGATCCAAATTCAAGTTTCCAGAGCCTCTGGGATAGCATTGGATTAAGATTCAAATATGTAGTAGCTCTAAGTGATACTTTCATGCTAAGAGTTCTGTCATTTGTTTAACTGTAGCAGTGAACTGAGACATTATAGTTACTCTGAATAGTATAATCTCGATCTATTCAAAACCCTCTGCCTAGACTTCCCTGCTGTATTTCCCATCAAAAACCAATAGATACGACTCATATAAGGAATCTACCTGACAGAAAATTAGTTATAGCAAATCTCAGACTTAAGAAAAAAAAAGGTGTAGTACAGCATATTTAGAGGTGTCCAACAGTCTAAACACAGATATTAGAGCAGTGGCAAGCAGAGGAAACAACCAACCAGTGTATGAAGCTTCTGCAATGCACCCACATTGCTATTATTGTAGCTAAATGTCTGATTCTGGAGTCACTGTGAGTTGGGTGCTTGAAAAGCCAGACCTAAAATGACTGGGATTAAAATAAGGACAGTATTCATTATCAGTTGGATCAACATGACAATGAAGAGAGCAAAGAGAGAAAAGCCAACAATCATTAAATAACAAAGATGAGAGCTGTAAGAGTAAACAAGTGTCTTGGGTTTGTGTGGTGGACTTGCACTCCATCTTTCTAATGGAAACATCTTGATACAAACAGCTGACAAGTTGTGATGGCTCAGGAGAGCTACAGACAATCCAGCATACAACTGTACTGTAGCTGCACCATGCACCATTCTGAAACCTGCATTCCTTTCCCTTGCTAGCTATTCAATTGAATTTTATTTTTCCACAAGAGAATCTAGTCTGCACCTGTTGTTACTAATTATAATTTAAAATATAAAATGCAAAGGACAAGGATATGTTGGTAGAAAGCTTAGTGTTAAGATTAAATATCTAGTGTACCCATATGACTGCAAACTGATATGCATATTTGGTCACACTGTAAGTGGAACTTTGCAAATCTAAATGGTCTTGGAATGAGTCTGTGAAATCACACCAAACGTTTGCAGAGGAGACTATGCTTAAGTAAACAGCTTCTCTTTTTGGTTTAAGGATATACCAGTGGTCGTATTACCACTGCAAGTAATGACGTAGAGTATTCTGTAGGCAAAGAGTATTCCTACCTATTTCATCATCATACCTTGGCAAAAGACTGGAACAGAGGCTATTACCACACTGTCTTGGGTTAGCTGAGACTGAGAAAACTTTCCCTGTTCTGACTCAAGTTTAAATAAAGAGATTTCTTTTTTTTCCCTTGCCACCCCCCACTCTCTTTTGGCTCACATGTTTTCTTTTGTTTTCTCTTGGGGAGGGGCCTGGAGGGGGGGTGGGAGGNGACCTTGCTGAGAGAAGCAGTGCTGCCAGCCTCTGTGCTTTTCTGCCATCTTGGAGTCACCACGTGCCTGGCTGTGCTGCTGCTCATTCCAACCCCCCGCCACGGCCATCAGCGCCTCCTGCCACCTACTTCAGATTAACTGAACTTTTTCGGACATTGAAACGAGGAATAAGTTTTTTTGTTGTTGTTTGTTCACTTGTGGAACTGGTGGAGCTGGGGGTGTTGGTGGATGGTTTTGGAGTTTTTGGGAGGTGGTTATTGGGCTTTCTTCGGGGGGGGGGTCAGTATTTTAATATTTTTAAGTTAATTTTTTTCTTACCTCATAATAAATTCTTATTTTCTTTACTACCTCTGTACCCACGAATTATTAATAAATAATTTGTCCATCAAACCAGGACACACACAAAGATCCAAACCTCACGCTGGGATACACCCAACTGGCCTCATACTGGGAGCTGTAACACTTGGAAAGAATGATAGGAGAGATCACTCCTGTGCCTCCACATAAGGACTTGCTTTAGAAAAAATTGCTAACAGCACTAAGAGAGAATCAAAGACCTGCTGAGTACATTTCAACTGCTCTTCAATGCTTTGATTCTGAGCACTTCCTGAAGAAAAAAGGAGGAAGTATGCTGATAAGGTGAATACATCTCACTACCCTCTGTACATAACCAAGAGGCATTAGGAAAAAAAAAAAAAAGAAAAAAACCCTTCCTAAATTCCCTTTAGCTAAGAGGTCTGGCACACATGATCTGAATTCAACCTCAACAACAATTACTTTCCAAGCAGTGGTTGGATGGGACCTCTGGGGATCATCTTATCCAAACCCCCCCACTCAAGTAGAGTCATCTCAACCCAGTTGCTCAGGACCACATCCAGATGGTTTCTAAATGTCTCTAAGAAGAGAGATTTTGCCACCTCCCAGGGTAACCCGTTTCAGTGCTGAATCACCCTCACAGTAAGAAAAGTATTTCCGGGTGTTCAGAGGGATCCCCCTGTGTTTCAGTTTGTGCCCGTTGCCTCTGATACTGTCACTGAGCATCACTGAAAATAGTCTGTCTCTGTCCTCTTTACTCGCTCCCTTCAGGCATTTATATATATTGACCTGATCCCCCGAGCCTTCTCCAATCTAATAGATGTCCCAACAGTCTTTCTTAAAGCTAGGTGTAGGCCAACAGAAATTTCTGCTACCTACACATATATACCTATTTTGAAGAAAAGTAGAACCAATTCATTTAATCTTTCATCCAACAAACATGATCCTGAACCATATCAAGGACTTTGCTAGGATATCTGTAGGACCCTTTCAAATTCAGACTGTCAAGGATTATTTAATAAGTAGATGCTAGGTGTTATGTTTAAATATGCTTAAAGGGAACAAATTCATTTGCTAGATTGTTTATGTGAAATTGTGAATATTGTCATTTAAACAATAGTTCCACTTGCTAAAATTAGCAGAGTACAAATACGTGTCTTTCATGCAAAGCCACCCTAAAATATCTGTTAATACACAGTAAGGAAGAGGAATTGAATGATAATATGGACCAAAGACCTTGACCCCAGCAGCCATGGGATCAAAAATGTTCATCTAGACACCTATGGCAAGACAGAGTTTTCCAAGTGAAAATATTTTAGCTTAAAGCTGAACTTAATACTTTGTTGGTGGAAGAGAAAATGTAAGTGTGCAGCCTTTATGGCTGCAAAGATAATTTTCCAAATATCAAATACTACAACACTAGCTTCATGTATAATTTTTAATATTGCTGCCTGCCTTTGCCCACAGTCATGCAGGCCTCTAAACCAGAGGTCAATCCCCTGTGGCGTCCTTCATAGCATTCTAGCAGTGTCCTCTGTAAAGTTCCAAAAATATCATACAACTCTCCTGAAATGGTTTTCAGTTCCTTAAAGAAGTAAACACAAGCAGGAGTCTAGAAAGAGTCTATCTTTAGAGTTTGATTACAGATTAACCCCAGTAAATTTAAACCAATTTAGTTAGCAAGAGATTTAAAATAAGTGCTCATTTCAGTTATAGACAGGGATTTTTTTTTCCAGTGCACCCTTCAGCACCTTGAAGCAAACTTGAACTAATACGAAAGTGGTCATTCCCAAACTAAATATGCCCTACCTGAATTCCAAATTTAAAGCTGATTAGAGTTCAAGTAATGCCATACTTGAAAGCACAGCTTTCCTTCCTCCCCTTAGACTACACATTAGATGAATCTGTTCTTCTTCTTTGTCTTTGATTCCATAAATGCAGTCAAGTTACTACTTGAATTTACAGAAGTACCTAATGTTAACAGATGTGGTTTTGTGTGTCTCACTGGGAAAATGCTGCCTCTTCAAGCAAAGACAAACAGCGCAAAAGATGTCCAGAGAAATCTAAAAATGAATTTCTGTGGCAATCTACAGACAAACTCTGGCTACTTTCCAAGATTATCAGAAATCTTGGCACAATGAATTGGGCAGAATCAGACTCAGCCATTTATACATCTTGCATTGATGGAGCTCTGTTTGTTCTCCGAGACTGTTACGAATATGACATATTGAACATATGACTTTAAGAGTTGGCCTTACCACACTTTAAACTATATGCTGTGAAGAAAGAGATAGTGTTTTTCAGGAATCTCCAGACTATCCATAAGAATACTATCCCAAATTCTGCAGGACCTGCTGCTCCTGTGTTGGAGGTGAAGGATTAGCTTATACCAGTGCAGCTAATTCCACTCAGGGTTAGTACATCATCTTACTTAGCCACAAGTACAGAAACACAGGACAGACAAGCATTTCAACACTTCTGGCTAGGGGATCTTGCCCTCAACACACATACTGATGCTTGTACATGGTCTCCTGGCTGTCTATACTCCTGTCCATCTGTTGGGATGGCATTACGCCAGCTAACAAGGTAGCACGCCAGCTTCACTAGCACAAATGTGCCAAATAAAGATAGGTTGTTTTGAATGCACTGCCTTCAGAAGACAGCAAGACCAAGGTCCCTACTAAAGAAAAAGCAGCAAGAAGCTTCTGCACATCGCCAGCATTCCTACAGTTATTTTAGGTGTGATGTCTCCTTCATTCTCAATATTCCAGCACCTTTCCAAACATGGAAATATAAATGAAGTTGTTGAATATCAGAGATTTCCAGGCAAAGCAGGTGCTATTTTAACACTCACTGGTAAGACCACTGCATGCCCACAGGTGGTCCTACCTATCCCTCGAAACAGCCCTCTAATATCCTTAGGAGAGAGCATTCCCATCTAAATTTACACATTTCTTCACTGTTTTCTTACTTGTTGGCTCTACTTCTTCATATTTGAAGAGCAGATCTTCTCATAGAATAAAACTATGGTTTTCCAAAACACTGATTAGCCTCTTAAACACGACCAGAGTTCTTGCTCCTGGAACAAGTATACCAGGAAAGCCTCCACATCCAGTAGTACTCATTTAACTTCAGTTTTACTGTGAGCTTGAAAATTACAGAACCAGAGCAAGAATCTGTGATATTGTTGTCTTCATAAAGACCGGAACTTCTCCAAAGACACTAATTCAGAAGTCTGGAGAAATGCAGACTCCCTCTTTTCAGAAGCTTACACGTGTTCATAAACTACACAGCCTCAGTTCCCAAGACCAACAAGTCTGGAAAGCTATTATATATAGGGTTTTAAGAAGACAGTCAGTTTGTCGGATCTAGGCATCATTGAGCACTCTGGAAATACTGGAAATTCTCTCCTATAAATTTTTAAGCTCAAGCTGTATATTTGCCATATGAAAAGAGTTGGCCAGAACTACAGCTGTGACAAGTGGGGGGAGCAGAAAAGAAATTTATGTAATAAACATAATTTAAAACGGGAAAGACAATAAAGCCCTAAATGAAGCAAACAGAAGCAAGACTGCCCCCAGGTAAATATTCAAGCCATCATAAAGATTCTACAGCAGCCACAGAAAATTACAGAAAGCTTGGTTTTCTCTTAAGAAACAAAGCTCAGACAAAGCCACCTGCACACCTCCAAAGTCTTTCCTTGGGAGTTATTTCTCTGAGCAACAACACATGCTTAGTTCACTGATAAGTACATCATTAGCGTGGGCATCTCTCGTGTTCTTCCGCAAGTACTGGCTCCATGTTCCTGAGCAGCCTGGCAAATGGCACTGTGAAGGGACAGAAACAAAGGAAGGAGTGTCTCACAGTTGACTGACAAACCACAGGTCCCGCCTGCCTACATCTGTATCAGGTTCTCAGAAACCTTAAATCAATAAGATAGAGTTATTCATCATTTTCTGAAGTAAATCACAGTAGTGGAGGCTTTTCTTCTCAGGTTAGTTTAGTCCAGTTACTTAACTGCTCTATCACTCAGATCCCACTGGTTTTGATAATGGCTCATTGCTGGACTGGGCTCAGGTTATACGATTCATGAGTCCAAAGCCAAAGAACAAGCTCCACTTTACCCTTTCCTTTCTCCCACAAAGATTCTGCCCTATGAGCAGAAATAAAAGATCTGGCTTTTAGCCTTGGGTACAATTTGCTGCTAAACAGGAATCATTCTCAAAAGCATAATTTTCAACAGCAGTAGAGTATGTGCAGGAGAGGGGAAATGTGGGGTGTGAAGACAAGACAATCTGGGAAAGGTTTGTGATAGTAAACACGGCCAGCATGAAGGTAACCATCTGTGGGGAGGTGAGTCTGACACATAAAATATTGAGCAAGCATGAATGAAGAACAACAAACCCTACTCATGTACCCGAAACAATCAAATCTGACCCCCTTGAAATTTTTATTTAAATGAATGTTACCTTTTAATAACCTTTCACTGCTCCCTGCAAAGATAACAGGTGTCATTAAAACAGCTGTCACTGTGCCAATCTTCCCTGAGACACCTATTTATTTGGATCTTTCAAGAGAAACATAAATGAAATCAGTCATTCTATATTAGAGGGTTCCCAGGGACAGTCAGTTGATTGGCATCTCGCACAAGTGGGCAAGTCACCACAAGACACTTGTAGAAGAGAGCATTTTCCCTGAAGTCTTGATGCTTTAACATCTGATAGAAATATGTATATATTTATGGATTGATTTTTATTTTTTTGATGAATGATATTCTGTGAAATATCAGAGCAAAAAATGTCAGACATACATTGCATAGCAATCGAGGGCTAATGAAGATCCAGGTATTAAATCAATTAAGAAGTATCAAAAGCTACCTAATCATCAAGGAACAAAATTGGCACCACAATATGTAGTGAGTATGGGAAAGCCTAATTTACTAAACATACCCTGCAGTCACATAATTGCATGTAATTTTACCAGCATAATTAACTAATTTAATTACCACTTCTCAAGTGCATCAATTATTGACATTACAGAGTTTTCAGACAGCAGAATTACTGTGTGGTACATTCAGAGAATGCAAAATGCTTTGTACGCCTATTTTCCAGTCACAGTCAACAACTAAGGGAACACAAGCAGCAAAAGCAGAAAGAATTACAAGTGCACCACACAGAGCACAGTTTAGCAGTCAGGTTTGAGAGATGAACTAGACAAAACCATGTTTATGTAGGACTGAAAAGTCAACAGCAATAAGTGGAGAGACCAAGGAGACAAACGCTAAGTGTGGTGCTAAACCAGACAACTCTTACTTCTGAACAACAAGGCCTACCTTAAATTAAATCTACCCAAGAGGAGACAAGTTCTTCAAGATCTACCAGCCACTGTTATTTCTTAACCAAGGGCTTGATCTTACAGTAACATCTGCAAGGGTTTACAGGTGCACCAAACTCAAATGGACTCACTAAAATGCTATAACGGTGTCAGGTCTTGTCTACGCAAGTCTCAAAGCAGAATCAGAGACTCAGAAAACTCAGGCTAGGATGTGATAAGAAAGAGTATGTGCTTGAACAAACCCTATATGCACTGGTTGCCTCCAATACAAGGGGGAAAAAGTGCAAAGATGAAGTATGAATGAATCCTTATTAATTAAAATGTAGCTTTGCCATGTGGGATCATTACTCAGACTTGAAGAACTATTGATCCCCTGCTTAATGTTTAGACACAGTATGTAAATCTTTGCATAAAACCCTTTTGTTTCAGCAGTGAGCTTTTCAAAGTCAAGAGACACGTCAGCATCTGCTCCCCATGGAGTCTTAAGAGTCAGTGTCAGTAAAAAATGGGCAGCGTCAGTGAAAATTATGCCCTGTGTCAGTAAATTTGTTAACAGGGTAGTTGGGAACTCTGGGAGCCGTAGTGTCATTTCTTTTCCCATTGCCCTCTTGTACTTGACCTTTGCACAGCTGTTTCACAGTATCCGGAGATGGTGAACTGTGAAATAGTGATTACAGGAAAGGAGGCATTTTAATGAGACAATACAACCTAGAACAAGAAGAGGGCATTCTTTCATATGCCAGCTGAGATCTTCAAATGTTTTTTTGTCTTTCAGATTCAATTAAGAACAATCATGAAAACCCTCCCCTTTTAAATCTAATGCCAATATTGTCACGATAGTTTACTGGATTCATTCTGGTGATTATACCAAGCAAGCAGAGGCTTATTTTATTAAAATAAAATAAAAGTAAAAATAAATCATCAGTAGCCAGAAGAAACCTATGAAGCAAGTAAGACTGTTCCTCCTACAATTAGCGCTGCAGGGATGTGGCTACGAACCTGTTGCTGTCTGTCCCTATGAGGGCTTTTTGAGGTTCCAGCTTAGGCAAAACTTAAGTGTGTATTTAAATTTAAGCAATGGCTTAAGTTGAGCAACTCACTTGAAGTATTAGACAAGTACTTCTTTGACTAGAGATAAATCAAACTCGTCTGGTGCATGTGCCAATAATGAATCTTCTTCCAACCTCCAAAAGCACAAGAGACTCCTTGATTCTTCCTCAAAGGTTTTATGCAACAGCAAGACACAATCTAGTCCTTTCTGGACTTCTCACTTGAAACCACAGTATGAAAAATCAAGACAGTGAGAAAAGCACATGTTGGGATCATAGCAGCAGAAGGAATAGAATGGTGGAGTAAGGGGACCACAACTTTTTCACGTTAAGAGACAAGATGAATTTTTGTAAGCAAACCTAATGAATGATGCTCTTCATGCTTCTTGTTCTGCAGGCTGCTGTCTGTACACCTGCCACGTGGCTGCTATCAGTAAAAGCAATTCCAGTAATGACATTGATGTGTGAGGGGCCTGCACTTGTGAGACACCAGGCCTAAAACATTATTCATTGCACTTGTAAGTGGGTGGTGAAACTTAACCAGTCAGCTGAATTGGTGCATATAAATGAGCATAAGCAAACAGCAAAAAGCGTGGATGAGTCAGTAGCATCAGGGGGAAAAAAAGAATAAGATAGAATACAAAACTCCTCTTCATACACTGTCAGCCTTAGAAGGGATTGTCACACTACTCCAGCCTTCTGATGTCCTCTGAAGTGACTGAAAAACCTGTAACAGAGTTGTGATTTTGTCAAACACCAACAAGAAGTTACCCATCTATACTGAATGCATGCTACTGTATGTAGATGTATGTACTTAGCAATCTGAAATACAAATCATTAAAAGTCTGTGCAATGCACAATTTAGCTATTTGCGTTTCAAACTGAAGAGATGTGTATTGACCAAAATACTGAAAGTCTACATCCCACACACATGCCATACACCCTGCAAGCAGTGTGACCTATCATATATTATTTGTGCAAACACTAATCTCAGACTGTCAAGTTGAGAAAGTTTGAGATTGATCACAAATATGGATGTAAGATGCTTCCTCACAGCTGGCAAACAGAGCTGCCTAATTTGCTATTTCAGAGAAGCTAAGGAATGAAAGTGGAATCAGACACTCATGCTCATCAGTGCCATAGCAATCCTCTACCTGAACTAGAGACCAGACAGATAAATTGGAGAGACTAAGATTCTTTCTCCTTTGTCCTTAACAGGACTTTCCCTGCAAATCTTTTCTCAGCCTCTCTTCTCAGACAAATTAACTTGGATGGACACTTCTAGCATATTCCATTACCCTTTGACAAAGCTTGGAAGTTTGATGACCTCTCTTGGAGGGCCTTCTTGACAGTGGTAACAGAAGTCATGTTTCACACTTCCCTAACTCACCCAGATACTATCACCTCCAAGATATCACCAAAGTTAAATCATCTTCTGCCTTAATTCCGAATCTGGTATTTTGGACAGAACGGTTTTTCTTCTCTGTTGTATTCCCATGATTTCTAGATGCTTCAGCACCTCTTCACCATGGAGTGCAGCATTGCAGATAAAAACGGGAACAAAGCAAGAAGGGCAGCACAACACTGTGAAAGGTGCAAGACCAAGAATAGCTAACCATCTGGCTCTCCTCATTGGCATTCGCAGTATACTGGTTTTCTCTTCCTGTTTTACGAGCAGGGAAAACAGGCTGAAACTCCTCTCTTACTACATATTTGTGAACCAGGCTGCAAAAATTGGCCTAAAGGGTAGCACATCTGGCCACTGTCTCAGTACTCACCTAATTGTTTAACACAGAAAATCTGTTCTTAGCTGCTCTGGATCTCTCAAATAGCTGGACTCTAATGTAACTGCTATCCATTCACCATACCAGGGTGGCCAAGAAACCCTCAGCCTACACACCATGTGTTTTACCAAACTACAGTAGAGGGCAAGAAGAGACAGAAGGAAGCCTGACAGCTCTGCCAGAGCCCTTCAACTAACCCTAGCCAAGGTGGAACTTCAAGAAAGATAAGCATTGATTATTACCTAATTCTGTCACTTCCACATTACAGTGAGTGGGTAGGAAACCCACCAAAATCAATCATAATAATTTAGTAAAATTAAGGAGGGGGGAAGTTGTCTATGTCTCACTGAGGACCTTCATCCCATACTACATATCATTTTGGCAGCTGAGAAAGAATAGAAACAGAATTAATAACTAGTGTTCATTATGTACAAGTGAGCAGGGCTCCATTACATCTGCTACATTTGCATAGCACATGAAACCATTTACCTTTTACCATTTACCACTTGGTGGTCTTCAAGGGTCAGCTTAAAAAAGTGTGAATACAATTAGAGCCAAATTCAGTCAGCAGGAAAAAAAAATGATGGAAAGATGACAATGACTGACAAGAGCTTAAGAATATATTGCATGAAATACCCCAAAATCCACAACATAATGATTCAAAATAGAATCACACTGGTTACAGAAATGCAGCCAGGCTTTCAATGGAAGTGAAAGCATCTGTAATTTTTCCAATGCATATAACTAATGGAAGAAAGAGAAAGGTGAAAATAATAAATATAAAACAGAAAATAGGTATTGTAAAAAAGGGAGAAGGTAGGCAAAAATACATAACAAACCATTAGCCAACAGAACCAGAGAACTAGAACAAGTATTTTCAAGTTCATTGGGAACAGAAGGACCTTTCACAATTAAAGTAATTATTACTGGATGAAGAAAGTTGAATTGTGGACAATAATAGCAAAAAGACAGAAATCTAAGAAAAAAGCCAGATGATCTAGTACTGCCAAACAAAGTAAAACCAAAATTCCCAAATATGCTATACATGCCAGAGAAAGATCATGATCCTCCTACTATCTAGTTAAAATAGTAGAATAAAGCAAGACTTAGCTTATAGTATTGTACATGGGGAGCTAAAATAGAAGACTTAGTTGTTTCCTTCAACAAAGGAAAAATATGATTGAAAGGCAAGTAAAAGCTTGAAAGATGCAGAAAATAAACTTCAAATAAAATTGAGGTTCTTATTTTGATTTTTTTCAAGGATCTAACCCACTGGCTAGTCCACTGTTTAACAAGTGCTTCACCATCTATATTCCCTGCTCTCAAAGGATTGATGGACTAGCAAGACCCGAGGAGAGACTACAGTTCACATGCTGATTTATACTGGCAGAAAATTTGGTTCTCCAGGTTTTGGGAAGAACTGTGTTTTATTCCTATTTTTTTACCTTTACAAAGATAAAAGAGTTGAAGAATTCAGAACCTGTTCCAAAGGTGCAGGTGCTGTACATAGCTCTGCTTGGGGGTGGGCAATATTGGCAGAACCTCCTCACCACTGCTACATCAATACCACACCTTGGCTCATCAACCAGTGAGACCAGCTGCAGGAGAGACATTTAGGAAGCTTCTTTTTACACTAGTCCAGACATTTCCTTTCCACTACCAATTAACTACCCACAACACAGAATAGCTTATCAGCAACATCAAAGAATGCATTCCTCACTAACACACACGGTATGGCAGATAACGTCTCTGGCTGCATCAGATTTTCTAATTAAGCATGTGGGAGTGGNCAGAGCATACTGTGTGTTGTTAGCAGTCACCACTGTAAACCGAAATACAGGTGCCATTAGCAATCTGCTGTCTGCTGAGCTGCATTGCTTTGCAGTCTCACTTTTCAGTTTGTCTTTTTTGTCTCTGTCTTATTGAAAACAACATATAGAAGATACCTTCACTGTGGACAGGTGAAGAAATAGCACAGTAATTGTATAATTGCCTTTTATACCTAGCATTTCACAGTAAAAAAAAAAAAGAAAAAAAAAAGAAAAAAAAAAAGAAAACATATAATGAAGGTCATTGATTGTGTTGCTTTAAAAAAATAAAAGCCAAATGGAATAAGCAAACAACTAAAATGTAATAGGTGTTTGAATTACCTATTAAAACAGTTGAACAAATAATTCACTATATGAATTTATTAGATTAATTCCCCTTCCTCCTCCCCCCTTCCCTTTTAAAATTCACATGAAAGTATCCAACTGAGTTGAGGGTAAATCTCTATTTCAATACTCTGCAAGTACAAGCACACACAGTTCAATATTTTCTTTTCAAGCTCCTTCATTTAATTGAGACTATTTACACTTATTTTTTGTTTCCTGAATGAAACAGCACACATGTACTTCCAGCACCAATAACTGTGCACATAGTTGAAAAATAGGTATCTTCACATATTTGTGCCAGCAAAACTTGACAACAGGAACATTTGCAGGAAGCAAACACAAAGAAGACATCACTATAGATGAAGCGAATTAATTTTCAGATTGAACATTTCTGAAAATAATGTCTAGCTACAGACAGATCATTATGCTGAAGTATGAACTGTGAAAAATTAATGACAAAAAATATGTAGTTCCTATTTTGCAAACCTCAAATCGGGTAAATCACCTTAGGTCTTGGTTATAGTAGCTGCATTAATTGCTCAAGATCTGTTTCCTAGATAAACTTCTCTGCATGGAAAACAAGTCTTTGTTTCATTATTAAATCCTAATGCAAACTGATGGTGCTATGCAAAACAATGTTCTCTTGAAATTCCAGTTAGCAGCTCAGTTGGGTTCAGCTTGGAACTGGCAACCAGCATTATTCTGGTTTAGGTACAGGAACCTGTCACATGCTGCTTTTTGTTGCCTTCAAAAAGAGTTAATATTTGGCTAATATGTTTACCTTTGCATAACATTACTGTCTATGTGCAGGAAAGAAAGGAACAGCTGTTGCAAGCCTAACCTTTACTCATTAATCTTTCATCATCCTGGGACTTACAGTGTTGTATTCTCTATTATAGCATCAGCTTTCTATTCAGCAGTGGTATCTGAGAGCAAATTCCCTACAAAACTGTCATTTAGACTTTACAGGTCCACTTGTACTGAACCTAGGCACACATATCAACACGCAGTAGAGGTAAGGGCATGAGATAGGCAGTATTTCTACCTTACCAAGGCTTGAAGAATCTGTCTGCTTGTTTCAAGGGGAACAGAAAGCCTCCCAAGTGCAATATTTCCATCTGGTAGCACAAGGAGTAATTTCAGCTCCCTTGAAACAAACTGATGTTCCGAGGCCTGCTCTGACTCAAACACTTGGCAAATATTCTGAACCTTGGAGTTACACCCAGAAACTTACAGATTCAGCAGCAGAGGACTATCTCCTCCTCCTGTTGCAATGGTCTCATAGTTGGCTGATTTTCTTTCCAGCCTCCTTTTGGATGTATGCCCAAATCCACAGATGTGCACAGGAGGTAGATGGCACTAGAGGTGCCCTTAAGCACCTCAGCTGTTTCTTCACACTGCCTCCCAGGTGTTATTAGCAGAAAACATGCATTGTAGAAACCACAGTAGGATTCTCTTTACATCATTCTTGTTTTAAATCTTTATGAATTCTCAGGAAACGGAGTCAACGGGTATTTGGGAGTCAGAGCTGTATGCCTTCCTCCTCCTTCTCCTCATTAGACTGAATTTCTATAATCATGCAGTAAAGCATATATTAGTTTTAAAAATCTGTTTGTAGCATGTCAACTTTAGCCGCTGTAGGAAAGTCACCACTCTGGCCAGTAAACACAGTTTTGCCCAGCTGACCAAGTAGCATCATGCAGTCCTTGGCTCTGCCTTCTTCCACCTATCTTTGGGCATTCAGGCCACGGGCACCCGACAGGGCAAAGACTGCCATATCTCGCCACAGCTACGCTGCAGACAAACTCTATCCAATGCCTCATGGACTGTCTTTAAGCAGTTCTGGATGGGTCTGTGTCTGACCTGTCACTGCTACACTGACTTATGTATGAAGTAAATACAGTTAGAACATTTAATTCCTGATGCCATGCTCTCATGCTAGGGAAATAACTGTGGTGTTACTCATGAGGTTCCTCACCAGTTATCCATTACCATGCTTGCACACACTGGTACAAATATAGGCTGAACTACATTTAAGAATAGCATAAGCTAGTCAGGATCAGAATTATTCAGTATTTCTTCTTCTAGAAGAAGAAAGCCTGTAGAATTTTTGATACTTTCATAGTAAGCTTTACAAATTATTTGTGCAAGCATACATGCAGACCACATACACCAGTACTCTGTGTTGTGGAATTACTAATTCATATACCACTCGAATCAACAGAATTGAGCATAAGATTAAAGTCATAAAATGGATAACATGGTCTCATTCAGACGTTCATATCTGTACTAGTTTTTATTTGGTTTATACATGTCCTTCATACCATCTTTCCTTCTAGTGATCAGCCTGACGAGAATCAAAGGCCACTCTTACCTAGCACAGTTTTCACACTAAAAAGTGAATAGAAAAAAGTGCCCATATCTTATTATTTGTGCTAAGTATGTTACTTATGTTTACCTCATCTGCATTTAATAGGTTGCCTTCATACTCCCTTCATAGAGCTGCAGATTCTCATGTTAAATATGGAAGCTCCTGACAGCCTTCTCTTTCCTAGGGCAACATTGCTCAACTAACAATAACTAAGATACCTTTTGACGAGTGCAGCTAAGAGCCAGCAAAGTTTACTCAATCTGCATCAGTCTATCTTGGTACCTTTCTTTCAGTTTCATATCTGAACACTGGATGCCAAGGTCTCTTCCAATGATTATAGAAAACTATAAAAAGGAAAATGAATGCAAAAGCAGAAATCATATTAATCAGTTGAAGGAAAATACTTTTCCAACTACAATTGTGGCTGAAACCCATAAATTAGATGACTGGAGTAATAAGACATGTGAAATGGCTTTTAAGTCCACTACCAGCTCCATGCAATAAATTTCAAATGACATCCAGGCTTTTAGTGGAGGGGATGATTTATTGCAGTCTGTGGAAAGAGAGCTTTCATGGATTATCTCTAAAGTGGCAAAACTCTATTCTGAATTTTTCAAAATTAGTGCAGCTCAATGAATGTCACTGACAAGCAAGTCCAAAAGCACTTTAAAAGAAAATTGTAAGAAAAATAGCAAACATACTTTAGAATATCCACAGATTTTGCTAAGGGAACTACATCTTGTCTTTTCATAAACCAGAAAAAAAACACCTAGCAAGAGAATAACACTTGCTGCATGTGTTGTTCACGTGGGTTTCCTGCAAACAGAGATATTTCACAAGTGAACTTTCTAAGGCTTTTGTGGTTTAAAGTCTTCAAAACAATTTGGCAAATAATGCAAATAAGTTTCTTCCCGAACCTATAAACCTAGGAATTGTCTTTCTACTACTTTTGTCACTAGGCATTGTGCGTGAAGTACTGACCACAGACATATCCCCCAAAGACAGTCTGGAGCCTATAGGGTCCTGTTTACTTGAAGCACGCAGAAGAACACTTAAATGGAACCAGGAAACATGTGTCTCCCCTGGAATCACAGAGTACCACCATAACAGCACCGCACCAGAACTGCGATATTCACTGCAGGGCTCCTGAATCACACCTGGCTACTGAAATGTTGCAGTGTCCCGGTTCCGAGTTTGCTGCTTTCTCTGGGGTGAAGGCAGCTGGTAGGAGCCCTGGGGTGTTGTCACAACTGCATTCCCAGGTACACTTTCACTCAGCTATAAAAGTAATTGCATCTAAGGAGAGCATGGTACAGGAGACAGGCATAATCCTCTTCAAGAGGCATAGAAGTACCTTGGCTGAAAGCTGTTAGACACATGCGCACAATTTTGTTTACTTTACAGGCTCTAGTGATAGTAACTAATTCTGGTAATTCTCAATACATGGAACACTGAATTTGCATTCCGATGGCAGTTAAAACTAGGGTATGTATGCATTAAGTAATGGAAATGTTAAATATGGAAAACATCTCACACTTTTCTGACATTATTCTTCCAGAACAGTTCTGAAATAGTTTGTGAACCAAAAAGATCTAATTTCAGTGGCATTCAGAGTAGATTGTGAAGATCTATGCTTTATTCAACTAGTTTATATAGTAAATGTGCTGTGATTTAGTCTTCCAGGAGAGAAAACAAGAGGATACTCCAAGACTAACAGCTCTGCTTTTACATGACTGTTAACAACACTTTGGTTTCCATTACAGACTTTCTTTCTGAAGAATAACCACTAGCCTTGTAAAGCATGAATTCAGCACTGACCTGGATTAAGAGCGATATTTCATTGACTCCACAGGACTTATAGCTCTGAGATTTCCCCCACAAGTTACCTATCCCAAGTCTGATACTTAGTTTATGGGGAGTTCTGGAAGCAAGAAGAGATTCATGCAAACATCTTTTAAACTGAAGTCAGACCTAACTTTCGACATTGTATTTTCAGGGGGCAGTTCAATGAGTCGAACACAGCATCTTTTATGCAGGCAATTGTAGACATTATCTTAGTTTTGTAGATAGAAATACTGAAGTATAACCCACTGAAAGTACTAATTTAAAGTTGCTGGCAGGCCAAAACAGAGCCCAAAACAGAACACAGAGCTTCTCAGAGGAGTGCTTTAAAAAGTCAGATACACCACAGATAGCCCTTATTAGAATGTATGGGATTGGGAGGCTTTGGAATTTAGCATAAATTTTTTAAATCCTATCTTAACCTTTGTTCAAGTGAAGCCAGACCCTTGGCTTAGGGTATTCAGACACATACTAAGCATAATGTCTTCCTCAGTACTCCACTGAAATCTTTAAGCGACAGCAACTGCTCTTCATCATCAAGTACAGACAAAATTCAGAAGAAATCTCTTTTGCTGCCATTACTTAATAACCATGTAATTTCCCAAATGCTAACATCAGTATTATGGGGCACACTGCATCAAAGATCAGCTTCTGTCTACTTTGTTGTAGGCACAAGATAGAAGACATTTATTCTGACTAAGCTTTACTCCTTGATGCACTCAACTAAACATCCAATAAAAAACATTCATTATAGGGCTTTAAGGGTAAGACACCACATAAAACTGTAAATATGCACAAGAGGTCAAAATGGACTTCATTATGCATGAATACATAAGCACATTGCTATAGATCATTTAAAATATTTTAAGTAAATTACAGGATGGGTATGCAGCATTTTCCAGATTTTGATCATGTATATATCCTATATTTTAGGCATCACAGAACAACCATGTTGCACATAGAGGCAAAGTGATGATAAATGACAGAGCATTTAGCACTATTGGGGCACAAAAAAGCTTGTGCCATTTTATGAAAATTAAATAGAGAAAAATAACTTTGATATTTTTTCCTGTCTTTAAGAAAAAAAACAAACCTTTACAATTTGGAAGGAAATAGCACAGAGAAGACAAACTTATATTACTTATTTATTAATTCACATGGAAATGCATGCAGAAGTCTCTCCTTCTGACCTATGCATAGAGCTTCATTTTCTTGTGTCGAGCCCTACACCAGTTTAAACCTTCAAATCAAAACCTGACTTTATAGTCTGACTTTATAGGTGAAACCATGTCCAGAGAAACATTACAGTAAGCAGAAAACAGAAGGCTCTTGCCTAACATGTCTAACTCTCTTTCATATTAATGGGCAATATGCCTGCACAGACAGGAAAATTCATCTCAAAGTCTATGATAAATCAGTCAGATTTGATCTGCTGTATGTAAAATACACAGCCAACACTGATTAAATGAGCAGTGGAGTGCTCTTTCAATAGTGCCTCAATGCTTTTCGGCACATAGGCATGGACAGACAGGTCAGAGCTATGATGAAGAAGAATCATGACTTATGTTTTCAGTCACTGGAAGAATTCATTGTAAAATATTAATAAAGTGACATGGCTTCCATTCCCATTCCTGTTCTACATGTCCATCCACGTTTCACTGGTCATTCATATTACGTGCAACAATTTGGCGTGCAAAGAGTTTATGCACACTGCTGTGTCATTTTGAAACACTTTGCAAATGAGCTTGTACAGCAGTGTTGTACCATAACATATTTTTAACAAAATACTTTTTAAACATAACTACAGTTCTAATCCTCAGTTATTTTCTCTCCCTCCATCTACCTCAGCCCTTCCTTCCTCCCTCAATAAGGAATGAAAAACCCCTTCAATAAAGGTTGACCAAATATGTTTTCTAAAAGACAAATCACAAAAATAAAGAAATGTCCAATTTGAGCCTATACTAGTAACCCAAAACAACCTCAATTCACATATCTGTCAATCCAAACATCAGAATCAACCCACTGCCTTTTCTCTACAAGCACACCTACAGAGAGCTTTATCTGCAATGTCTCTTGCAGATCTAATTCAGACAGCTAAGTGTTCTAGCTCTCTTCTAGACTTCCTCTCAACCTGTCAGTCTCACCACAGTAATAATTGGCACATCTGGTATGAGCAAGCTCCCATGAGCCCTTATCTGCACAAGACTCCTCCATCCAGAAAGCCACGGAAAGTCTTGCAGCCTCAGCTACAGTTTGAGGCTCTGAGATTCAGCAGACTGTTCTTTCCTCACATTGCTGAAATCAAAGATCAGAGGAAAAGGAAGAGAGACAGTTTCAAGAAAATTCGACAGACAAATTATGATTTCAGAATGATTTCTGAAATTGGATGTAACAGATGAGGTCCTACACACAACAAAATTGTAGCTAAACCTCACCAAGACAGAGAGGTTCAGATGGTGTGTTCAGGAAGATGTATGAGGTCCATCCCCAACTCAGACTTGATGAATATTGGGTAGGAGTGGTCTGAGAGGATTCCTACATTTCAGAGATGTTCCCCTTATCATCCTGCTGGATGCAGATGCTTTGGCTAGCACTTTATCCACAGACACCTGTCCCACACTTCTGCTTTGTAAGCTTCCAAATTTGGTCTTTCAGCTCAGGCTGTACAGGCACCTGTTCATAAACATCTCAGGTAGGGACACTGCAAAAACAAACACATGCCCCAGTTTCTTGAGCCTCACCACAATAGAAAAGGAATGCCTGGCATTTGCCAGTCCCTGGTAAACACTCTTTAATAAGAGACAAACTCTAAAGTAAAACAATCTTATTTAGTAAAAGTAGAACAAGGAAATGAATCCCAAAATCTAGAGGCAGAGAGAAATTAAATACTGTACTTCAACCTGCCCTTTGCTGAAGGATGGTATTACATAATTTAAAGGTTCTCCTCAGCCAGGACTCCCAAGACAAGGCACCTGTAGAAAAGGATCTTAATTCCTTAGACTTTTTCCCATCTTTGAAGTGATTCCCCTTTCACAACAGGGTTGCAGTTGAGTGCTTCCAAAGACCGTATTGATGGTTCATTCAAGGTACTGGTTCATATCTTAAGCTACTGAGATCCTGATTGTTGCTGTATCAGTATCATAAGAACCTCTCTGCCACCAGCCCTACTTAACCCTCTGTGGACTGTACTCAAACAAAATCGCCCCCTAGAAAAGTTAGTACACATTACACACTTATTATGTATGTTATGGAAAGTTTTATTTCAGAAATAGGCATTATAAAATTCCAAAGGAACAAATTATGGATCAGGTTTGTTACTAGCACTAAGACAAGCAAAAGTTGGCAAACCAGCCTGAGACAAAAGTTGGGATTGGAATAGCTGGATACTATTCAGAATGTAGATATTTACCTCCTCAGCAACAAAGGAAAAACCACAGGAAACAGGAAAGTACAGAAGAAAAGAGAAGGAAAATAAGTAAGTGTATGGAAAATGAACCATTTTGAAAAGTATGGCTAGTAGAAAAGTTTTAAAATTGAGAGGGAGAAGACTAGAATCAGGCCAAATAAACTAATGTCCTGACTAGGGGCTATTTATTGTGGAATAATTTCCCTCAGGAACTGAAGCAGAACCCCATTACCTGTAATGCTTTTGCTCAGATACCACTGTAATGAGCTCATTAACACTAGAACATCAAAACCTAAGCTGAACCAAACGCTTTATAATGTAATGCAAGGGGAAAACATTGCACAGACAGAACAATTCTTCCATTTCTATGACTGAAACAAGCCCTGAATGACTGTTTTCATGTCCTAGTTTAGTTTACAACGTTCTCTGAGAAAAGGAAAAAAGAAAAGGAGGATGAAAATTGAATAAAAAAGGTTTATGTAGAAGAAATCACATCACAGAATTAACCTTATTTTCCATTTGTAAATAAAAAATTGAAAACCTTTTGAAGCTAGCCATTGATATGAACTCCAAGTACTATTCAGAAGAGGGAGATTTGCTTGCATTTGTAAAGTATTTAATTTCTTAGAGAGTGTCCTCAGAAAACAAAGCAATATTCATACATCAACTCCAATAGCAATTTGGATTAGGCCCTAGAATAAACTAGGAATCAACTATTATTTTGACAGCCTTGAGAAACTGGAGGGGAAAAACCCAAATCAAACAAAAAAAACCCAAAACCTTGCCTCGCCCTTTGCAATCCAGCAGAAAAAGATGCCAAGTTGCAAAAAGTTTGATTCTATTCTCCTTATTCTGCCAAAAGTCTATATGACCTCCAAAGCCCTGAACAAAACCCTATAGAATTATGCATGGCCTTTTCTTCACACAAAATTATATATGAATACAATAGCATAAAACCAAAGGGATAGCAAGCACCTTGACAACCACACATTACAATCCCCAAGTGGTACGTGCCAGAGGACCCTATACAATGGTTCATTCCATGAAGAATCCACAGGCTTCAAGGTAAACTACTTCTGGCATGTTGAATCAGACAAACAGTGCTTTTGAAGAATGGCCTACCAGGCAAATCTCTCAATGAAATTCAAGAAAACAAGCATAGAATGTCCTGTGGCTGAAGGAGACTTGAAGAGCATTTAGTTCCAACTCCCTCCCTGCCATGGGTAGGAACACCCTCCACTAGACCGAGTTGCTCAAAGCTCCCTCTGACCTGGTCTTGAACACTTGTGGATGGGGTATCCACAGCTTCTCTGGGCAACCTGTGACAGTGTCACACCACCCTCATAGTAATGAATTTCTTCCTAATAGCTAGTCTAAACCCACTCTCTTTCAGTTTAAAACCGTGTCCTTTGTTCTGTCACTACAATCCTTGGCAAATAGTTCCTCTCCATCTCTCTTGCAGGCCACCTCAGATTCTAGAAGGTTTCTCTAAGGTCTCCCTGGAATCTTATTGAAGCTGAGCAATCACAACTCACTGTCCTCACAGGAGTGGTGCTTCACCCCTATCTTCAGAGAAGAAACAGGCACAGGGTAACATACGTGTTTTACACTTAAAGGACAGAGAATCATCAAGGCCTCAGCTAATTTGGAAGAATAAAATTGAATCCTAACAACAAATAGATGCATGAATAGTAACATTAATGCCAGAATACACTGCAGTAAATGGTCCTGCCCTCTCTTTAAATTCTACTTGCAAGTCAAACTAGCCTGCCATTATCTGCTCATGACAACCTGTAAGGGCATATACACAAACTCTTTCGGTAACAGGTAGCCAGGCAGGTGTAATCATCAACTGACATTTCATAACACTGAATGAACACCAGGACAAACACCTTCACTACAAAAGCTTACACATTATTTTAGATATCAAACTGCAAAGGTAATAACTGTATAAAAGCTATTGCACGGACTTCTTAAGTCGTTCAGAGTCTTAGTTCTAGGAAGTGCTTTGTTCACCTGGAGCATTATATACAAACATATTGAGGAAAAAGGATTGAGCTTGTTCCAAAGAACTTTCATTTTAAATAAATGAAAGAAAAAAAAAACCTGAGTGACAGAGAGAAAGGAACCAGCAAACATGAGAGGAGAGGTCAGAACACCAGCAGACTTAGTAGCTGACAAGTTGGCTACCTCAATTTTAATTTTATTTTTTTTAAACTGGCATCATGAAAAAGGAAAGCATGAAGACCAACAGTGGATAGATATATGAAGAAGTCTTCTCAAATGGCACAGTATGGGAGGAGATTAATGTCTACTCCTCCTCTTCCCCTCACGAGGAAGTTGTAACTGCAATGAGGTCTCCTCTCTAATAATATCTTTCTTATATTGTGGTGCCCAAAACTGCCACAATATTCAAGGTGAGGCTGCACCAGTGCAGAGCAGAGTGGGACAATCAGCTCCCTGCTGGTGATGCTTTGCCTGATGCCCCCCAGGACATGGTTGGTCCTCCTGGCTGCCAGGGCACTGCTGACTCATATTCAACTTGCCATTGACCAGGAACCCAGGCTCTTTTCTGCAGCACTGCTGTGTGGGGTTGAGAGGGGAGGGGAGGG
>VXBA01003882.1:0-10771 GCA_013399895.1 Serilophus lunatus
TACTACTCCCTGAAAGGAGGTTGGGTAGGGTATCTTCTCTCAGGCAGCTGGTGACAGAACGAGAGGACACAGTGTCAAGCTCCGTCAGGGGATGTTAGGCTGGATGTTAGGAAAAAATTCTTCACAGGAAGAGTGATTGGCCATTGGAATGGGCTGCCCAGGAGGTGGTGGAGTCACTGTTCCTGGAAGTGTTTACAAGGAGACTGGTGAGGCACTTAGTGCCGTGGTTTAGTTGATGAGGTGGTGTTTGTAATAGGTTGGACTTGACTTCAAAGGTCTTTTCCAACCTAGATAATTCTGTGATTCTGTGATTATGTTCACAGCTTCTTCTACAGGAAGCCCAACGAAAGCTGCAAAGTCACCTGCAGCTATTGATGTGTAAGCCTGAGAAACCAGACCAAAGGTTCCTCTCCTGATTGCATCTTAAGAGAGAAAAACACTGCAACCAGACAGGAGACTCATCTCCACTTCTGAGGACATTTTCCCCAATTCTAGTGCGCTTGGAAAACCACACCAGCCTCAAAGTGAGAACAACTTGCTCTCTGCCAGCACAAAACCCCTCAAAGAACACATTCAACCCCCAAATGCAGCATCTTGGGCACCACCACCAGTACACAAACCACTTCAGGAAACCCTGCATCTGGTGGTATTCTCCATTCCCAGTAAGCTTGTATGCCAAACAGCTCAGAAGCACCCTGATGAAAACAATTAGTTAAGCTATTAATGGCATCTAAAAAACCAGTTCTTTCTAAAGATGCAGAGAATTTGTTATTGCAAAATACCTTGGAAGGCTTCTCAGCAATCTGTGCTGCTCTCTGGTAGCAAGAACTTGCATGCTACCATTTCACAGTCTCTATAATGTTTGTCTCGAGTCACAATTAACAGAAAAACCTTTTTATAAGTGTCATAGGGTTCTGAAATGCCAAGTCAAGTTCCCTAAATTACTGCCTAGAGGTCTGATAAAACTGAGTAACTAATGGTCTCTTTTGTTATTACAGAACAAACCACATGGTTTATGAAATTTCAGTATGAAAGAAAAATCAGTCAGACACAATCCTAACAAAAACAATTTAGTTTGTTTCTACAAGGTTTACTCATGAGTTTTTTATTTACACCCAACACCTAAAATCCTTTCAGGAAAACCTACAAAAATTTGGCTACGGTTTCTTGACCACTTCTGGTTTCTCCTAATTAGTCATTTGTCTACTTTTTGTGTTTGAGCACACAGAAATCATTTAAGGCAACCTCCCACTCCTCACACAACTTCACTTTGTACCTATGAGTGCTTCCATGACGGTCTCAAACCAATGATGTGCACTGACTGTTGGACAGATTCCTGGGAAGTCTCTCTGCCAGATTCTTTGTCCCACTGACCAAACTGCACCAAGTTCAGCATTTGCCTGTTGTGGCAAAAACACTCTCCAAAGCATGAATACAGAAAAATGTCTTCTCTACAGTGGCCATAGCTATAAATCCACTTCCCCTCCCAGGTTTTCACACAACATTGCTGTGCACCAAATACAGCAGGTTTCACAGGTACATTTGGCCCATTGACTCCACTGATGGAACTAATTCTCTCCTTAAAAAGAAAGAAAATCTTTCCAGAACCATTTGACTGTCCCACCTTGACCACGAGGTTTCTTAAACAAGACTAAAAAACACTTGTTCTCTTGTCAAATGTATGACTTCAAATTAAAATCTAACAGCAGAAGGGTCTGGAAGCATTTCTGGTGTTGCAGTTAGCTGAATCCTCCAAACTCATCTTTGATCCAGATCAAGTGTAAGACAAAAGTTCTTGCGCTGGAGATGCAACTTACCAGAAGTCACGCTCTCCTGTCCACTGTTTCCTGCACCTCCCATGGAATGTGCCCCATCCCAGAGTCAGATCCATTGCTTTTCTCCAGCTGATCACCCCCTATCACAAGGCTTTCTACCACAAAGTCTGCAGAGTGACTGAACTCTATTGCACCAGATTCTTCCTGAAGGGAAAGAGGGAACAGACAAGGAGATCTTGAAGTCTAACACACTGGGTGAGCTGCTCCCAGCACAGAACTGAGCTCAAGGCTACTCCCAAACAGAGTCCCTGGGGGGAAAAAGCCACTCCTTGTAAGCTTACATGAAACTGTTTTAGCACCAAAAGGCACTTGATGGAGTAGTCACAGATTTGAGAGCAGGAGGGATTCTTTTCCAGAGATACCATGCGTTATTCTGAAAAAAAAAATCAAGTTAAAATTACTCCTCAGTCACCAAATGCTTGCTGCAAAGAGGCACCAAAAGACCTGTTGAGACCTGTAAGTAACAATCTATATGCTTTAAAGCATTCCTTCAAGGCAGGGGCATTTTATACTGAAGTGGGAAAGCAAAGCCACTCTCCAGTGGACAACAGGACTGTCAGAACAAAAATGGTTCATTAACGGCCCCATTTTACACCAGTTTGGGAAAGGTGCTTCATTTAGGCAGCTTTTCTCAGAAGTCACGTTTGCAGTTTCATCTTTATTTTACTAAGTAAGAATACAAAAAGACTTTATGTGCCAACACTTCACTTTGCAAACCAATGGTTTAAACTGGTGTGTGCATATTTTCCCCAGTCCAGCTTTGTCACATGCATCCTGGAAAACTGAGACACACTGAAATAGTGTGAAATAGAAGGCAAACTGAAATGGTGACAAGTTCTAACATTTGAAAGGTAAAATATAGAAAAAGACTCACTGCTTTTCATTAAAACAGAATTCTAAAACTCCTCAGATGTAAAACTTCAAATTCTTCTGAATGAAGTACTCTGGATCAGCCTCCTGGGAATTTGCCCTGGAAGAATATACACCTACAAACCAGGAAAACACTCCAATCTTTGAATTGCCCACACCAGTGCTTGCTTTGGGGCCTGGTAATCAAACATGGCAGTGACATTTCTTCTGCCTGAATAAATAATCAGCAATCTCTCACCAAAACCCCAAGTGTAGTGGCTCAAGTTCACATAGGGACACGGGACTCCCACACCAAACTGAACTCACAGGATCACTGTTTCCTGCAGATTTAGCTCCTTATAGCCAACAGTGTCCCTCATGTTTAATAGGGACAGTCCAGAGTTATCCTACTGTAATTTACACACAAGCAACAGCCTGTAATCCTACTCAAAACAAATGCAGTCTTGAATAGCTACAAATCAAAACTCTGAACTGCCCACAGGAGCCAACTTCGCTACTTACAGAACTTGATTCCTAAATTTCCCTACAGTTCCTAAGGGTAGGGAGGAGCAACCAAAGGAGAACAATTTTCTGGTCAGATTGAGGGGTGAAAGAGACTTAATCCCCTGAATATCACTCTTTCTCTTTAAACACAGCACTGTCCACGGGCCCTTTGTTACTCACACAACCAATTCCTAATATTCTGGCAACTGCAGCTCAGGCTCCTGGTGACAAATCCAGTGTCCAAAGCCACAGGTGCAGAGAAGATGCTGTTAGATTATAGGTTGGACTTGATGATCTCTAAGGTCTCTTCCAACCTTGCTGATACTGTGATTCTGTGAAGCCACTCATGTGTCCTTGTGCAACAGGTATGAAGCCAGAAGCTGGCCAGAAACGAGGAGTCTTGTAATTCCTCCAGGGGCCTAAAAACAAAGATAAATCATTTGGTGACAGATCTTGAGAGCAGTGTGATACAAAGCACAGCACGAAGCCAAGCTGAATGAAAACTGAACACACCAAGACAAATGATTATTTTTTTTTTTTAGTCACATCACATCATACGTCTGGACAATTATTTTATATCAATGCAGCTGTATCTTAAAATGAAGCTTCTCTGCTCACTGGAGCTGCCCCTCTTAAAAACCCAAGCAAAGTTTTGGCCCTTGCCACACTTCAGCAGACCCCACAAATTATACAAGCGGGAAATAAATTAATTCCAACAAAGTGATAACATTTCGAAACCATTCTCATTTAAAAGCTAAGAAGATCTATCAAGGGACAGCGCTCTCAGGAAGCCCATTAAGCAATTGTTTGATTTAACGACACGTGCGACTTATAAGGCAAAGGTCGGGGTCGTGTCTGCAGCCATTCTTACAGTGATCCCTACAAAAACACAAGTTTCTGCAGCCGTTCCTTGGACTGGCGGGGCTGTGTGAGTTCCTGCCCGGGTCTCTCGGACACTGCTGAGCGATGGGACCGATCACAGCCCGGGTTCCAGCGCTCCATCACCCGCCCGGCCCCTCCCCTGCCCCGGCCTCGCCCGAGGAGGCGTCGCCCATTACAGGGCGGGTGAGATACGCGCCCTCCATCCCGTGTTGCGCGTCACCTGTACATAAAGGATGTACTTCAGGGGTGGGAGGTGCTTTCCCAGCTCTGTGCCTGTTATAGTGGCTTTTAAAAGTAGTTTTACAGTGGCGGTGCTTTGTCTTTGTTCTCTATAAAAGCCTCTGCTCTGGAGAGCAAACTCTGCTTCCGGAGACATCGGAGAATCACGGAATATCCTGAGCTGGAGGGACCCACAGGGACCATCAATTCCCAACAATCCCACCCTGTCCATCAGAGCGTTGTCCAAACCCTCCCTGAGCTCTGGCAGCCTTGGGGCTGTGACCAAACCCTGGGGAGCCCGTTCAGTGCCCAACCACCCTCTGGGGAAAGAACCTGAGAGTCAGCCTAAACCTGCCTGCCACAGCTTCAAATTATCTACAATATAGCATTCAATACGTACACTATATAAGATTCAATATATATGCAACGAAGCGTCTGTATCTGTGCTTATATCCTATGATATATATATATGTAGTATATATATGCTATCCATTGCTCCATAATATGCTCAAATGGCATTTAACAGTACATGGGCTATTTTACAGGTGAAACCACCCCTCTGCCATAGCCTTTCAGTGGCTCTGGTTCCCATCCCCCACGTGGTCTCACCTGGGGAGCAGCACTGGGACCCCCAGTCCAGCTCATCTGTCCCCTGAATCAGGCTCGCGAGCTATATTTCTGTCTGGAGAGGGATTGAACATGTTTGCAGCCTGGTTTGAGGCAATGGAATTGATGGAAAATGGCAAGATTGTCACAAGATCTCTCTGACTACTGGGGCCACAGATGTAAATGCACGGTTTTAGGGTAACATTCTGCAAACCTGTGCTTTCTGACACCTCGAATTTGTTTTCCAGGATCATCCTCAGCCCCATATTCCTTGAATAAAGCCTGGCCCCAGCACTTCTCACCACCTGCCATCCCCAGCCCTACCCCGAACACCATTCCCAAAAACACCTCATATTTGTCCAGGGACTCATTTATACAAGAGAGTTTCCCCAAGCCATGCTTCAGAGCTGCACCACCTCACTCCAAAGTTAGGATGCCCTGTGGAAGCCTGACCCAGCTGTGGCAGTGTTGTCCAGAGGTGTTCCCCATGCCTTTGGGCTGAAAAAAGGAAGGAATAGGGATGCTCAGCTTCTCAATGCTTTGGAGTAAAGGAAGAGTGGTGTAAATCCTCACTCCTTTGTTACAGGGTCTCCGTGATCCAGGAGAGGTCTTGGCTATGGAAAAAATAAAACTAACGCATGTTCGTGTTTGCTTTGGGATTTGCCCAAGGGAGAGCATCTTGGAGGAAGGCTCCAGGCGGTGGCAGTGCTGCTCTGTCGCCTCAGACATCGCTGTTCCCAGCAAAGCATCTCCCATCCTGCTCCTGGCTCCACTGGCCACATCGATCCCAGCGGCTCTTTGTCGCCATCAGCTCCGTGCCAGCGTCGCTTTGACATTCGGACATCTGAGAGGAACGCTGTCCTCACCTTTTGCTCCCATTCCCAATTATCTCGTGTTGTCAGGAGGTGAGCACGGGAGCAAAGCGGGCGGCAGCTTGTGATGCTGCTGCTGGGAGACCTTCCCTCAGCACCAGCAGGGTTGAGGTCAGAGCATCCTGGAGGGCCATTGTGGAACAAAGTGATTTGGGAAGGATTTGTCTCCTGGTAAGATGTCCTGGGGCTGCAATCCCACATCCCGATGACATCCTTCTTCCCAGTGGTTCCAGGTGGGAAGGCACGAGCCATTCCCTGGCACCACTGGCCTTGGTGAGCCCGGGCAGAGCCACAGCTGCTGTCTGTACTCCCTCTCTCTGCAGGAAATTATTGCATTTTCAGGGAAAAAGCCCCAGTAAAAATGGAACAGATGAGAGGTTTCCTCAAGAGGGCACTAGCTGCAAGGGAAACTGCCTAAAAATCAGAGGATGCTGATCATCCAAACATCCCACTATCGCTTCCATGCGAGAGACTCTTTCCATTTCAGGGTAGTTGGCATTTTCTTGTATTTCTTTTTGCTTTCCATTGTTTTTAGAACAACAAAAGAAGTGTTGCTTCCGAGTGTGCTTAGCTCAGCCTCTCAAATCTCCCAGCATCTCTCTGGAAGCAACTCCTTGGCATGGGAACAGCTGGAAAAGCTGTATCCTCTTTCTTCTTCATATTCTTTCCTCCATCCCTCTCTGCTTGCCTTTCTTTAACACCCATGGGAACATCTCCCTGTGATCTGAGACTGCGTCTTCCCCTCAAAGCCCCATCCAACCTGGCCTTGAACACTTCCAGGGACGGGGCAGCCACAGCTTCTCTGTGCCAGGGGCTCACCAGCTTCACAAGGAGGAGTCAAATTACACCAAATCCAGGCCTTTGCAAAGGAGGAAACTCTTGGGTACCTTGGGCAAACCCTGTTCCCTCCCACAGCCCACCTGCAGACTCCTTGGCATGCATTTGCAGGAGAACAAGAGCCTACAGGGACAGAAATGTAATCCAACTACTCTACCAGCACCCCAGCCTCAGTGTGTCACCCCCTTTGGAGGGATTTCCCTGAGGATAAGACCTTCAAGCCAAAGTCATCAAGCTATGTGGCTCAAGCTCATGTCCCGTTGCCCTGCTGGCACCATTTCTATCCCATTTCATGACAAAATGAGTTCAGCCCAAACTTGCCTTTTTGCAAGCATGTACTGCATCCTCCCTCTCTCTTTGTCCCCTCTTCCAAACCTGTTGAAGGCTCTGATAACATTTTCAAGGAAGAGACAAGTGCCAGAAAGGAATACTCTTCTTTTTGCATCACCAAAATAAACTGCAGCGAATCTTGTCATGTTTTCAGTGTTATTAAACATCCATGAGGTTTGGATGCTGTTCCTGGGGTTGTCTGGCGCAGGGGCAGTTTGAGCTTGGCCTCTGTAGGGGGACATCATCCAGCACCTCTGGACAGTGGTGGAGACTGTCTGAACCAGCACCTCAGGAACGTTTCTCTTCAATTCAGGCATCGAAAGAAGAGGCCAGACCCATAAAACAGCTGAGCACATTGGAAAGTCTATCCCACTGGCAAAGCTAACCACGTTAAATTAACAGGAAGGCTCCTTGACTTGACAGGATCTGATTTGTATTTGGCCCACAGGCTTGAAAAGCACTTTAAGAGGTGGCCGCCAGCTGCTGCAGAAGTGTAAAGTAAATTTAATGTGATTTTTATTCAGCTCCTGGTGACTATGGCAGGAAAATCTCAGCAACTCATTTGCACCTTGTGTGAATTTTAATGTGGTGATGGAAATGGATCCCAGTTCTGCCATCCTGGACAGTCCCAGGCAGCTTTCAAAGCAATATCAAGGCATTTCCAAGGAAAATGAGCAGGGAATTCGTGACAGGGCTTTATTTTCCCAGTTGTTTCCATGTGCTGCCTGTGATCTGGAGGTGCCCTCTGGAAAGATGATTGCAAGTAGTTTCCCTTTCTCATCTGCTTCAAAAGCTTTGTGGTGAAACAAAAGAATCATGGTGGGGAAATTAAGATGCAATGGAGCGATTTGGAACAATAGAACGGTTAATTTAATGTGAAAGTTAAAGAAAAGAGTGCTAAAGGGTCAGACTGAACCTCTCCACACCCTTCCCATCCCCCCAAGACCTTGATTGATATCAGCTAGGCTGCTCTGAGCAAACGCTGGATCTAAATACTTTTTTTTTTTCTTCCATGACATCAAAGTGGAAAACGCCTTGTTTTTTAGGAGCTGTGCCCATGAAAGGAAACAGGGAGTGGCCATGGGAAATTACCACTGCTTTTTGCCCAAACAAGTTTTTTTAATCTATTTCATTATAGGGGTGTTGGTTTAAACTGCAATAAACAAGAAGGTCTCTGGGATAGTTGGGATATTACTCTTTTTTGCTTTCCTCGTCCTTGTTTCATCAAATCAAACCCAAGTTCTTGGTTATGCAGGTTTATAGTACACCACTACAGTGTAATTCACTGAGACAGATTGCTCAGAGAAGCTGTGGCTGCCCCATCCCTGGAAGTATTCAGAGCCAGGCTGGATGGGAGGCGAGCTTTAAGATCCCTTCAAACTCAAATCGTTCCCTGATTCTATGAATTAAGGGAAAAATCCCTAAATGAGGGAGGTTGAGGAGCTTGGAGAATGAGTAGGAGACCATGAAATGACTAGAGTGGCATGAGGTGCTGAGGACTGTCCACCCACCTGTCCTTGTCCATAGGGACCCCGTGTCCTTCTGCTTTTACTCCAGAGCAAATCTCCCCCTAAGCTGAGATATAGAGCTCCTTTCTGTCCACCCTGAACACCTTCTCTCTTCTTCCTCTTGTCTTCCCAGGGAGTAAGCAGGAGCAGCAGCTTCTCCGACTGGATCTGGAGGCAAAGGTTGCCCTGTCTTAACCTGCCAAGGGGATAAGAAATCCACTGTGTATTTAACCTAAACTTTATTTTTATTACTTTCTAGGCTTGTCTGTGCATTTTCCTGTTTTTGCTTTGTTCTCTGGGATCCTCCGCCAAGTTTCTGTCTCCTCCCTGGCTCCTGGGCCAGCAGTTCTTGCTTTCCACATATTTTAATCCTCTATGGCAAAGACCTTTGGTGCTTTTGGGCAATGTAACAGCTCTTCTCCTGGCTGCATCCTCAACATGCTTCTCTCATACTTGAAAATCCCTGAAATCCCCCAAATCCAGGGGGATAAGGAGAGGGTAGGGGATTCCTGGTCCACGGTAGGATGTCTGGGGGATCAAGCATCCAGCAGGGAATATTCGTGGAGATGGAGTGGGAGGATCCCAAGTCAAACACAGGGTGTTTGGGGGATGAAGGGAATGATCCCTGATCCAGCCGGCATATTTGTGGGATGGAGCATCACTGTGCAGGAGCCCCTCTGCAGTCGATGCCCTTATCAACAGGATAGGATGTACACTGTGAGCCCAGGGGCTTCCTCCTTTCCTCCCAGTTAGTACTGGGGCTGGCTGGGGCCACATCTCTGCCCCAAGCTGCCCACAGCATCGGCTGCCAGCGAGGTGGGATGAGCTTCCTGCGCCAGGGAGGGAGATGCTGCTGCAGAAACTTCCTGCCTAGCTCAGCATCCCCCTTTTAACAGGAGCATGACGCATTGCCATGACTCCTGGGGCACGCTTTTAAATCTACTAATCTCCCATGATCGCACGCGTGTTAAACAACACCTGTTCCCGCCAAAGCCACCAGGACACCGGGCGAGTGTTTGGGTGAATGTGATAAAAGCTGCAATCAGAAAGGCAGGCTTTGATCTCCAGGAGGTGAAAGAGTTCAGGCAGCTGTGCCCAGACCTCTCCCGCAGCCACTCTTCTACTTCAGTAACGTCCTAACAAAGAAGATCTTGTGTCTGCGGTGCCTTGTTACGGTCCTTCTTCCCAGCCCGTGGCCACCTGTCCTTCCGTGCCGCCCCAGCGCACGGCCGTCGGGGTCCCTTCCCCACGGCTGCCAGCGGAGGGGTGAGAATCGGATTTCACGGCCCCGACGGTTGCGAAGAGCTGCCGGGCTTTGCTCCCCATCACTCAAAGCCCCGTCGCAATGGCCTCTTTGTTCCCCCAGTGCTGCCTGCCAGCAGCTGGGTTCTCCATCCAGCGGTGCCGGGATGCAGGCAAGGGAGCGGGGAGGCAGCCGGGATGCGGGTCACTGCACGGGACCCCTGTGTGCATCCCTGAGGACTCCGAAGAAGGAACACTTGGAGGCACGCTCCAAGGAAGATTCCCATTCTGCATGGGGTGAAGAATGCCTGCTCCATCCTATCTGCATCCCACACAAGGATCCTGGCCCAGAAGAGATTGAGGATTGTGGCAAAACAGGCTGCCTGGCAACCAGCAACAAGAAAAAGAGGAACGTGCCTGAAGCTGTGCCAGGGGAGGTTCAGGTTGGATGTTAGGAAAATTTCTTCCTGGAAAGGGCTGTCAGGCATTAGAAGGGGCTGCCCAGGGAGGTGGTGGAGCCCCCACTCCTGGAGTTGTTCCAGGAACAACTGGAGGTGGCACTCAGGGCTCTGGGCTGGGTGACAAGGTGGGGATCAGGCACAGGTTGGACTCAATGGTCCGGGAGGGCTTTTGCAACTAAAATGATTCTGTAAAGCTTCTTCTGATGAGATACTTTTGTGAGACTGGAGGAGAAAATGTGTTGTTACTTGCTTGCTTGCTTACTCTTTCCAAGCACATTTCCAAAGATCAAATCTGCATCCTATAAAGCGGCACCAAAAAGCCAGACAATGGTACAATGACTTCCAGGTTTGTGGAATAATTAGACCAGACCCTGGATCTCTCCAGGTATGGAAGGAGCCAGTGAGATACCGACACCTTGCTGCAGTTTGCTGTCAATTTTCATGGAATCATAGAATCTTAAAATGGTTTGGGTTGCATGGGACCTTAAAGCTCATCTGTTCCAATCCCCTGTCACGGGCTGGGACACCTTCCACTAGACCAGGTTGCTCAAACATTTTCACTATTAGCTTTTCCCTCTAAGCCTTTCCAAGGTTATATCCCAGCCCTCAGGGCTCTCAGCCCCCCC
>VXBA01003882.1:10968-120271 GCA_013399895.1 Serilophus lunatus
GGATAAGGAGAGGGTAGGGGATTCCTGGTCCACGGTAGGATGTCTGGGGGATCAAGCATCCAGCAGGGAATATTCGTGGAGATGGAGTGGGAGGATCCCAAGTCAAACACAGGGTGTTTGGGGGATGAAGGGAATGATCCCTGATCCAGCCGGCATATTTGTGGGATGGAGCATCACTGTGCAGGAGCCCCTCTGCAGTCGATGCCCTTATCAACAGGATAGGATGTACACTGTGAGCCCAGGGGCTTCCTCCTTTCCTCCCAGTTAGTACTGGGGCTGGCTGGGGCCACATCTCTGCCCCAAGCTGCCCACAGCATCGGCTGCCAGCGAGGTGGGATGAGCTTCCTGCGCCAGGGAGGGAGATGCTGCTGCAGAAACTTCCTGCCTAGCTCAGCATCCCCCTTTTAACAGGAGCATGACGCATTGCCATGACTCCTGGGGCACGCTTTTAAATCTACTAATCTCCCATGATCGCACGCGTGTTAAACAACACCTGTTCCCGCCAAAGCCACCAGGACACCGGGCGAGTGTTTGGGTGAATGTGATAAAAGCTGCAATCAGAAAGGCAGGCTTTGATCTCCAGGAGGTGAAAGAGTTCAGGCAGCTGTGCCCAGACCTCTCCCGCAGCCACTCTTCTACTTCAGTAACGTCCTAACAAAGAAGATCTTGTGTCTGCGGTGCCTTGTTACGGTCCTTCTTCCCAGCCCGTGGCCACCTGTCCTTCCGTGCCGCCCCAGCGCACGGCCGTCGGGGTCCCTTCCCCACGGCTGCCAGCGGAGGGGTGAGAATCGGATTTCACGGCCCCGACGGTTGCGAAGAGCTGCCGGGCTTTGCTCCCCATCACTCAAAGCCCCGTCGCAATGGCCTCTTTGTTCCCCCAGTGCTGCCTGCCAGCAGCTGGGTTCTCCATCCAGCGGTGCCGGGATGCAGGCAAGGGAGCGGGGAGGCAGCCGGGATGCGGGTCACTGCACGGGACCCCTGTGTGCATCCCTGAGGACTCCGAAGAAGGAACACTTGGAGGCACGCTCCAAGGAAGATTCCCATTCTGCATGGGGTGAAGAATGCCTGCTCCATCCTATCTGCATCCCACACAAGGATCCTGGCCCAGAAGAGATTGAGGATTGTGGCAAAACAGGCTGCCTGGCAACCAGCAACAAGAAAAAGAGGAACGTGCCTGAAGCTGTGCCAGGGGAGGTTCAGGTTGGATGTTAGGAAAATTTCTTCCTGGAAAGGGCTGTCAGGCATTAGAAGGGGCTGCCCAGGGAGGTGGTGGAGCCCCCACTCCTGGAGTTGTTCCAGGAACAACTGGAGGTGGCACTCAGGGCTCTGGGCTGGGTGACAAGGTGGGGATCAGGCACAGGTTGGACTCAATGGTCCGGGAGGGCTTTTGCAACTAAAATGATTCTGTAAAGCTTCTTCTGATGAGATACTTTTGTGAGACTGGAGGAGAAAATGTGTTGTTACTTGCTTGCTTGCTTACTCTTTCCAAGCACATTTCCAAAGATCAAATCTGCATCCTATAAAGCGGCACCAAAAAGCCAGACAATGGTACAATGACTTCCAGGTTTGTGGAATAATTAGACCAGACCCTGGATCTCTCCAGGTATGGAAGGAGCCAGTGAGATACCGACACCTTGCTGCAGTTTGCTGTCAATTTTCATGGAATCATAGAATCTTAAAATGGTTNTCACAGACTCCTGAGCCAAACATTGCCTTGCAGCTGGGCCACCGTGGAGCACAAACTCCAACCTCAAAGGTCCTGTCCACGCCTAATTTCATAGGTTTTCCTCAGCAGGACAGAGAGAGGAAGTACTTCTTAAAACGAGGTTAAAAAACCCTTCTGGACTTCAGCCACACTTTTCTCATAGTTCCCAGAATAAAGTGAGTCTGAAAAGGAAGAGAGATGGATATAAAACAAGAGGTGGGGAAAAACAACTTGGAAAAGCAATCAAGCACGTTTCCACAGGAATAAATATTTCCTGGCACAGAATGGCACACTCCAGACTATCTGTCTGAGCCTCTGTGATGGAGAGGTCATTTCCCATCCCTCAGTGGCTTCCTGAGTTGGGAGGAGAGAATGTGTCCAGCATTTCCCTCCCGACTCCAAAGGCAACGGCTCACAGAGCCCACAGCCTTTGAAGACCATAATTTTGCAGGATCTTTGCTTCAAGCCTGGATGTGTGTGGTGCAAGGTCCTGCTGTTCCTGCTATTCCAGCCTGTGCTGGTCTGGAGACGGTCCTGCCCCATTCCCTTGCTGGTGGGGGTTTGTCACCTCCAAGGGGATGTGGGGAAGGTGATGAGATGTGCCCATGTCCAAAGGGATGAGCAGCAGGGGAAGGGCTGTGGCCACCAGCAGCCAGGGGTTCAAACTGACAGAGTAGGTTTAGGTAGGATATTAGGAAAGAATTCTTCCCTGTGAGGGTGGGGAGGCTGTATGGCAGCAACAGCATCAAGAATGTTAATTCTTTCACTGATTATTGCTGAATCCTCACATTCCCAGTTTCTTTAGGTGTCACTACAGCTGGCCTTTCCTCTGGGAAAGGTTTCTCTTGTGTAAGTCTCTGTTTTGCCACTCTGCTGTGGTTTAGCCCCACACTGCCACACCCATCACACCATAATTCCAAGGAAGCCTGTCTGGAGCTGGTAGTGAAGCCACCACCGTTAAAGATGGACTCCCATCCCACTCTCCTCCCTCTTCATACCCTTCCCTTCACAGTTACTGGCACTTAAATGCTCTAAACAGGGTTTTTTTCATCAAAAGCTGCCCAAAACTAAGCTGAAACTGCCCTATGAATAGTGCATCCCTCCTTCCCAGAGGGCTGGGGTGGGGATACACAGCAGAGAGGACCAGCCTCTCTGCTTAGAAAGTCAGTCCCCTCTGGGAGCTCTTCTCCAGGGGTTATTTTGGGAGGCACTCCGTGTCTCCATATTTCACATCACTAATTTAAGCCACGGAGCTGTTTATTCTGTAAGAACATTGTGCTTTTATTAGCTATTTATTTACAGTAGGAGGCATTCCCCACATGCATGACCTGCTGGAAACCATAGGACGAGGCTATTTGTTTTGAAGCCTGGTCTAATTTACACTAACCAGGGAGCAGGGATTCCTAAAAAGACTGGTGAGTGGCACAGAGTCAGCCCATGGGCTTTGACAAGTCAGCCATTATAAGGTCCTGTGCATCCCTCCCAAAAAATGTGTGCTCTAGATGACTCAGCCAGATGTGATCTGGAAGCAAATCTGAATTAGATAGGTCTTTTTTAATTTATATCCCATGGGTGGGGGCAAATTGGGAAGCACAGAGCCAATGACTCCACACTGCTGGTCCCCATCACCTTCTTCCCACAGGGTGTGCAAAGCTGGGAGCAAAGAGATGCAGTGTGAGTAATGGGCATCCCTTAGAATGCATCTGGTTGAAGTCACACAGAAAACATCGGCTTGGGGATGAAAAAAAAAGGGGTTATCCCATGTTTGGGTTGGTTTGTCACTGCAGGATGTCAGGTTTCCTCACCATGCCTCACTTTTGCCCTCTGCAAAGCAGGATGCTCCTGATTTGCACAGAGCTTTGTAGACAAAAAGACATGATGGAAATGTTCACCAGCACCATCAACTCCATCAGAAACTTCCTACTGTTTCATCCAATTCCCAAATACTCATAATTTCATTTTATGAGGGCAAAAGAAAGATTTTGGAATTTTTTTACTGGATGCATTTCCCTCTGTGGCACCCCAAAGCTCTCCCAGGGAACCCTGAAATGCCAAACATCTGGGTGCAGCAACACATAATAAGAAACAACAGTACATTCATTGTTTTGCATCCTTTTATAATCCATCCAATGATTTTTAAATAAACTGGATGGAAAGTGATGGAAATTCCAAGCCCTGGAACGAATTATTCCTGCATGCCAAGCCTAACACCACTAAGTGCAACAAGGATCCTGACGTTAATGAAATTCCTGCCTGAACAAACTTTTATCCTGCTGTTTGGTAAAATGGCTTGAGCATCATAAAAGCAACATCACTCAAGCTGTTAAAACATCATCTGTGGAAAGGAAGGCAAAGGAACAGGAGGAATATATTTGTTAAATTACATAGAAGCAGCAATATGTATTTAAAATATATCTTGATTAGGGTACTGGAGGTAGTTGAGTTGAAAGCACGAGGGTGAACTGATCAACTGCTGTGCTAGCAATTGAGGTCTCCAATTTAAATTTATCTCCAAATTTTAACTGATTTTCATACAAAACATCCATACATCACCCCACCACACCTGGAAATGCTCCGTTCCTGGAGCAGTTTTCTGTAAAAAAAGGTTTCATTGACAGTCAAATGAATAAATGACAGATCACTTCAAAGCCCCCAAAGGAGCATTTTTTTTTGAAGACCACATTTTAGATGACAGCATCCGTCTCATTTCTAAAATTCTTGTAATCCTCCCATTCTGATGAAAGATGTTTTGCACGAAAGGAGTTTTGCAGAGAGAAAAACTCTTCCAGACGGCCCTAATTAAGTTTCCTTTGTCCAGATGAAGCACATTTCTAGAGCTGGGCTTTCAAAGCCCTTGTGTGTGATCCAGCTTCCCTCCACAGGGCTGGAGAGAGCACCTTGGAGGGCCAGGGAGCACCGAAGGCATTTGAAAGCTTTTGGAGGGCATATGTATTGATTACTGACAGTGCATCCTACTCTTTTCCCACTCCCTGGAAGTGTTCAAGAGCAGATTGGGTGGAGCCTGGAGCAACCTGTTCTAGTAGAACCTGTTCTGTCCATGGCAGGGGGGTGGCATGAGATGAGCTTAAGGTCCCACCCAATCCAACTAGTCTGTGATTCTATGATGTAACCTCAGGAGGTTTTCAGAAGGACTCATTGGCACAAGGAGCCTTCTCTCGCAGGGAAAGGGTGCAGCAGGAGGTGGACATCACCTGGCTTTAAGCACATGCCAAATCCTTAGCAGACACACCCAGAACCTTGCTGTCATCCACACCTCTCCCTCCCCTGTGAAACCTCTGTGTTTTTTGGGAAGAAAACCATTTTCACTGAAGAACGTTGGTCTGCTGTTGATCAGTGAAGGCACAGAAAATACCTTAGACTGGAGGCTTAAGGGTGGTTTCTTGGAAGAAATCACTCTTTCTGCTGCTGCTCCACTGATATAAGCCTGGAGGGCTCACTGTGCATTTTGCCCCACTGAACATCATCAGAGTTGTCACTTCCCAGCCCGTGCCTTGGAAGATTCCAGTGCTGTGCAGTCCCATAGCCAGCCCCACACCAGCGGTGGGTTTTCAGGTCTCTGGGTGCCTCAGCAATGCCCCGTTACTTTTCACACCCATCCTACAGCTTGAAAAATACGAGCTGTTGAGTGCAGGCAGATGGAAAAACACCAGGAGGAGGGTGGTCAGTTGATGTCTTTAACACCTGCAGAGGCTTCAGCCTGTAGGATGGGTGGGGGGATGAGTACCTTGTGCCATTACCGGGTGGAGGTGAGGATGGAGTGTGCCTGATATCATGGCACAGCCATCTCCCAACAAGTCCTGCTCCCTGTGCAGGCGTCTCTCCAACACTTCATAATTTTTGCCACAGGCTTAAGGCATGGACAGGTCTTGTTACTGTCTTCTCCATCACCTCTGAAACGACCTGAGGCTGACACTGAGCACTGCTCTTGGGAGAATAATCTTACAAGACAGAGGAAGGTCCCTCAGATGATGGGAGATCATAGAATCACAGAATGGTTTAGGTTGGAAGAGACCTAAAAGTCACCTAGTTCCGCCCCCTGCCATGGGCTGGGACACCTTCCACTATCCCAGGTTGCTTCAAGCCCTGTCCAGCCTGGCCTGGAACACTCTCAAGGATGGGGCAGCCACAGCTTCTCTGAGCAACCTATGCCAGGGCCTCATCACCCTCACAGGGAAGAATTTCTACCTAATGTCCAATCTAAACCTGCCCTATTAAGCTCTCAGGTGGCCAGCCTGCAGATAAGCACCGGGTTAGGCTTAGTCCAAGCCTGAGGCTGATTTAGACATAGGTCAGAAATTCCCAGGAGGTAAGGTGAGAAGATGGATCAAGGAAAAAGCACACTTGATGCTGCCTCTCTCACTGCTCTGAGTCAGGCTCCAGGCATTGCAGGAATGCCCCGGATTGCAGCAACCACAAGATGTTTTGACCCTGATGTCAATCCCTGGTGTAAAGGGAGGGCTGACACTGATGCCTCTAACCAGGAAAGCTGCCAAGAACTTGGCTGAAGAAAATGTTCCATCTCAGTTTGAGAAAACAAGGGATTTAGGCTCCGTGTTCAACACATGTGGGGAGCCCTCACTTCACACCTAAATCCAGCACTTTCTTTGTCAGGGAGGAGGGAGAAAATATAGCCCCATGGTTAGTCCTTAACAGGGCTCACACACCAGCTCCTTTTAAGGATGGAGGGATGGATGGACAGACCTAAATCCTCCTGCTGTAGTCTCGGCTCTCCATGCAGATGGGGGCACCTCTGGGTGTGTCCACATGAGTCCCAGTGAGGAATGCCCTTTGGCATGCAGTGTCCTGGGCATCCTGTCTTTGCACCAAGGAGTGGTCTTGCTGCCCCCAAACCCGTGGCACTGCTTACTGGCATCAGGGAACAATGTTTCCTCTCCTCTATCTCATTGGTACCAAAAGTCCAGCTTAAACACTGATCCTACCTCATAAAGCAGACGGCTGAGCACAAAACTGGAGATACAGCTGGAAAAAACTTCTACAACCATATGCAAAAAAAACTCCCAAGACATCACCTTTCTCCACTCCAAGCTGCCTCCTGAGGTTCCTCCAAGTCTCCCCTCCCTGTCCTGTGTGCTGCCCACCTGAACCAACCGCACCCCTGAGTTTCTTTTCCTTGTTTCTCCTCAGCATTTAATGAACATAAATAAAGCCTAGAGTCCTCCCCTGTTGTTTCCCTTCACATCCTGTACTGGAAAGGCAAATGGAGCCCATCTTTTGTATATTCATCTCTCCTTTTCTGTGCAGAGTTGACCTTCAGCCCCAGCCAGGCATGCAGCAAAGGAAGATCTGACTCTGTAGGACTTTGGAAAGTGTTATCTCATGAGAGGTTATTTTGCTCCGTTCCCATTTAAAACAGAAAGCACACGTGGCATTCCATGGAACAGATGGCTGGCTTAGTGCTTGGACCACTCTGTTCCCACTGTCCCTCCAACATGTGGGCTTGTGGCAGCGTTGGGGTTTCACAACCTTGCAGATGGTCTGGCAGGAGGGAGAGAGGAAGAGAGGAAGAGAGGGAGGGAGGGAGAGAGGGGTGGGGTAAAGGCTCCAGGTTCTCCTGATTCATATCTGGTGCCCAAGCATTTGGTAGTCCATGAATCTGGGAGAAAAAAAAGGGTTTCCTCTCATGAGGACTTAAAGGGGAGGCATCCAGCCACCACCATGCTGCAGCTTTATTTTATGCAATGGCAAGAGCTTCACCTGGGATGTTTTACACTTGCACTGAAAGTCACCAGTATCCAAACACTGCCCCTACACTCCCCCTGCCAGGCCCTGGGAAGCAGGACCCAGTATTCCCTGAACAGCATGTTCCTGGGCTCAGGGTCATTCCCAGTATGTCCCAGTCTGGCTCAGAATCATGAGGCAGGCCCAGAAAGAGGGTCAGCACAGGAAGCAGCTGAGTGGGATCGTTTCCAAACCGATGCAGCTGGGGAAAGTTTATTTTGCTAAGTTGCTACTGTCCCAAAGTTATTAAAGGCACACTTGGTGCATTAGCCCCTATTTAAGCCATGCTGGTGAAAATCAGGATTGGCTAAGCACCATATCAAATCCAGGAGGAAATGCATTCTTTTGGTTAGCAAGCCTGAAAGAGATGTGCTGTATCACCCACATCCCTACCACATGCATGATCCAGCACCCCAAACCGCCAACCATAGATGGTTTGGCCCTGACTCCCTGAGAAGGGGCTGCTCCAACAGAACTGCACTGGGACATTCACATCAGCAGCCTCCATGGGTGGGATTTCAGCCTTTGTGCTTCCACAGACCCTTGGGTACCTTATTAAGGTACACTTACAGACAGACACCAGGGGAACAGATCCTCAGGGGATGGATTCCTTTGAACCAGGATGGTGACACAGACAGAAAAGCAGATAGATAATATTTACAGAGCCACAAGCTTTGGACAGGAAGAAAAAGAATGCTGGGTGACATAATAGCAGCTTAGGCTGCCCACAAGATACACAAAGCACCAATCCCACTACACAAAAAAAACATCTCTAACCATGAGACAGCAGCTATTCCCCCTCATTTCAAAGGCTGAGCCTCTCAGGTAAATATATCCCCTGCCAGGAATGGATACAAGGTCAGGTTGGATGTGGCTTGGAACAACCTGGTACTGGACCAGAAAGAAGGTGTCTCTGCCTGCCCAGGGCAGGGGGTGGAATGAGATAGGCTTTAAGGTCCCTTCCAAGCCAGGCCATTCTATGATTCTATCATACATGTATACATAGGGAGGGATTAAATGTAAATCTCCCTTATATTTATATATATTTTTTCTCTATATAGTTTAATAAATCATCTTTTTTTCTTATTCTTGCTGCCCTCTATGTATTTCATTCAATCCCTTGTTTTCATCTCGCTTCTTGCTGCCTCATGCCATAGGGCTCCATCACTGCTCTTATCAACACAATAATTAGGAAGCCTTTTCTTTAGTAAGAATTTAGAAATACTAAGTGTTTTACCACTGCTGTTTGAGTATGCATTATTTCCTTTTTGACTACATTCCTTAAAAAAGTAAAAGTCAGACTCAAGCACTGCAGGTGGGTGGGAGAACATCTGTCCCCATGCCTTGATCTGGCTGTTGTGGCTGATAGAACATCCCAGCACTGGGAGAAAAAGGGATTGCAGGAGCTGCCAGGCCCCAGCTCCAAATGTAACATCAGAAACAACTTGAGAAACTCCTGTAAATAAAATTCAGGAAAGAAGGCTGTCTCTGACTCAGCCCTGGCAGAGAGGAATCAACCTCCAAATGGGGCTTTCTCCCTCATGTTTTCCTTCTGGCATCCTCCTTCTAATATGACAGCAACTAAAAGCCCTGAAAAATGGATGGAAACAATTTGAAAGAGGTCTCTATTAGATCTGCTCTCATTAGCACCACAGGCTATTTTTTCAGCTGCTAATTGACAGCTGCCTTCTATATGCAGTGTCAAAAAATAAAATCACCGAGGCATTTAACTAGGGATATTTTAATAGGGATTGTCTCATCAGGCATATGAAGGAGCACGAGAAGGGGGACAGTCACATGAGCCCACCACGGCCACCCTGACGTCAGGCAGCTCCAATTTTGGGAATGCCATGTCCTGGAAAAGCAGAGAGATGGGATGTGCCCGAGGACTTGGGACGCATGAGGCCCTCCCACCATCTGGGGGACCACACCATGTGTGTCCATGGCAAAGAAGGGATGCCCTCAGCACCCAGAGGGTTTGGAACCTGCATATTCAGCAGTGCCATGAAAACATAGAGCATGGCTCCAAGCATTCACCTCTTCTTAATATCAACCTGAACATCCCCTGGTGCAGTATGAAACCATTTCCCTTTATCTTGTCGCTCATGCCTCAGCCCATTGGTGTGTGCTGCCTGCAGGTGTCATGGATACTTTTTCCTGTTGCAAGAAAAGCTTTAGACTACACTGAATAAAGCAAAGAGATGAAGTTTCTTTGAGGGGTGCTTACTTTGCCCTGAAAGCCCATCCAAGTGGGTGAGCCAGGAGCTGGCCCTGAAAGGGAGACAGAGGAGCCTGGATCAATGTCCAGGCCCAGGACACCAGGCAGTGACCAAGTGGGTGGTCACCTGAGATGTTTGCTCAGTGGATTTACACAGGAACAACCTTGTAAGCCAGGAAATGGAAAAATAACTGTGTGCCAAAGTGGGCATTTCACTAATTGGCTGTTTAAACAAAGGATTGATGAACTGTTGGTTTTCCTTTAGCACTTCTCTGGCACTCAACTTACTTCTTACTGCAAACTTTTACAGAAAGGCTTGAAGATGCTCCTAAATTTCAGCATAAGAGCCCACACTCAGTATCACTCAGAAATAAGAAGCTCCTGGACAGCTGAACTCGGATTTCTTTCCTTGGGAGGCAAGGGTAGCCCAACTATGGGGCTGGAAATTGTGCTTTGGCTTGTCTTCTACCTGAACTGTATGAGGTCACCAGTGACAGGAACAGGGAGGGGAAAGCCATCAGCTGGGGGCAGTGATCATCTAACCCATCTCTGAGGTTGCCCTAAGGATATGTCAAGGCAGCTTGCCTTCTCTGAGGAAAGAAATTAGCCTGGTGTGGGAAATGCATGCTGAAATATCTGGCTTGGTGTAAATAACTGCTTTCAACTGCACCTTTGATCTTTGGGAAATTACAGGTCTGCCCATGCCTGCTGACTCCTTTAGGCAAGTCCTGATGTCACCACATGTCTCCCATTTCTCTTTTGAGCTTTCTAGGTCATAGAATCCCAGAATGGTTTGGGTTGAAAGGGACCTTAAAGCTCATCTTGTTCCACTCCCCTGCCATGGGCAGGGGCACCTTCCACTAGAACAAGTTGCTCCAAGCCCTGTCCAAACTGGCCTTGAACATTTTCAGGGATGGGGCAGCCACAGCTGTTCTGAGCAACTTGTCATCTCCAAAAGGGGAGGGCTCTGTCCCCAGGCTATGGGGTGGCCTCTGCAGTGTCCAAGCCACAGCACTATCATTTCTCCTGCTCCTTTCCAGGCAGGTGATGACTAATGGCAGATGAGCATCTATCTGGAGGTGCAGAGGGACATGGAAAGTGCACCAGAGACCACTGAGTACCTATATCATTTCTCCACTCCTAGCCAACACACCTTGAACAGATCTTGTACTGTAAAAGTAAAGTTTTCGGTGCTAGTAGATTATTTTTCTTCACCAGAAACTACAGTGCCACCAACACAGAAAATCAGGCATTCAACACTCAGACACAGACAAGTTTTTTTCACCCACTTGGAGTGATGCAGGTTATTTTTCAGGCTCTGAGTACTCACTTCTCTGGGCCTGTCAGCACCAATAACCACAACCTCTGCCAGTGGGTGGGAAGAGCCCATCAGCCCGGCATACAGAGCTGGCTATGATTTACAGAATGCTCACAGAGAGTTGATCTCACATCATTTCAAGCAGGATTATTTTTTACTGTTTCTCCACACTGTAAATTTGTCTTTGCATGACATAATTAACAGCATTGCCTCTCACAGGCAAGGTGATTTACAGGCATGGAAATAGCTGTAGTAAGGTCATTGCTGGGGAATTCAGGGAGAGGTGGTGGGGGAAGCAGGACAGCAGCCTGCACCACACTGGTAGGTGCCCACGTGCTGCCCCACGCTGTGCCCAACAGCAAGGAGAGGGCTTGTAAGGCATGGATATGACAACGGTTGGTCAACAGCTGGCTGAACATGAGCCCAGATGGGCAAGAAGGGCAATGGAACCCAGCCTATATGAGCACAAGTGTGGCCAACAGGACCAGTGATCACCCCCCTGTACTCAGCACTGATGAGGCTGCATGTCAAATCCTGGATTCAACTTTGGCCCCTCACTCCAAGAAGGACATTGAGAGGCTGGAGCATGTCCAGAGGAGGGGATGGAACTGTGGAAGGGTCTGCAGCACCAGGAGCAGCTGTGGGAGCTGTGGGGAGCTCAGCCTGGAGAAAAGGAGGCTCAGGAGGTGTCACGGACCTTTTGTCTCTCTCCAACTCCCTGACAGGAGGGGGAAGCTGTGGTGGGGTTAGCCTCTTCTCCCAGGGAACAAGGGACAGGGCAAGAGGGAACATGCCACAAGCTGTGCCAGGGGAAGTTCAGGTTGGCTATTAGGAAAAATTTCTTCATGGAAAGGGCTGTCAGGCATTGGAAGGGGCTGCCCAGGGAGGTGGTGGAGTCCCCATCCCTGCAGGTGTTCAAGGAACACTCCGTGCTCTGGGCTGGGTGACAAGGTGGGGATTGGTCACAGGTTGAACTCGATGGTCTGCGAGGGCTTTTCCAACCCAAATGAGTTGTTATTTCACAGCAGTTATCAGATGGAGAAACTCTTGCACTAAAGTAATCATCCCCTGAGCATATGGGAACAAGGACAGTTTCCCCAAAACAAGAGCAGGGAGTTATCCAAAACATAAATAACCACAAAGTCTGTCCATGCTTCTGTTTCTATTAAAGAGAAATATGCAAGAGATCAAGTTCTGCAGATAACTTAGCTGATTGTTGGCTGCATCACTGACATCTCTACATAGGCACATCCCTAAATAACTGAGCTTCAGAGCTGGATGGGAGTTCTCCCCCCAAAATAACTCCTCTGGCTAGGCAAATCTAATTTCTGAAAACCCTGAGTTTTCTGCAGGAGAATGTTTTGGAGAAGCCATTTTCCTTTGGGAACAAACAACAAAAAACCTCTCACAAGCCAAGCAATATTTAATTTCAGTTCCATTTGTCTGGAATGAAAGCCCTGCAGTTTGTGAAGCTGAGCTGAGATCCTGAATTTCATCCATTTGGCATTAACCAGAATATGCAAAAATTTTGTTGTGGTGTCATTCGTGAGCTGTTAGTCAAGTTGGGTTCATTTTTCTTGGTAATTTCCACTACACTGTTTACCTGGGGTCCTTGTGAATCGGGAGAAACATAGCATATCCCAGAAATTTAAAGTATAGGGGGTATTTAGTCAGGTTTGCAAGCCCTTGTGTGCTACATCTGGGGATACAAAAGAGCCCCTTAAACCTGAAGCACCCAATTCCCTGACTGCTAAATGATATGGAAGGATATAGAGAATCTGTGGCAGCTCCATCCCTGGAAGTCTTCAAAGCCAGGGCTTAGAGAAACCTGGGGTAGTGGAAGGTGCCCCTTAAGATCCTTAAAGGTCATCTTGTTCCAACTTCCCCATCCCTTTGTATTTGTCTATATGGATGAGCTCAGTGGATGTTTGACATGAATTCTTGGTCTTCTGGATGTACTGGTGTAACCTCCCACACGGACATTTTTATCCCTGGTGTACAAACCCTTATTTTCCTGCATGTGATCTCAGCTTGAAGGAGGTGAAAATAGATGTCTATTCCTATTCCCGGATGAGTGCTCCCCTCTGGGGCTCCACTCATAGGACTGGCCTGAATTAGCTACAGCAGAACACAGAAGAGATGTCTGCTTTAGGGGAGGAAAACATGTTCTGCTGTTTCACAGTCCAGGGAGAACCACTGGGTACTCAGCACCAATGTAATGCAACAGATCTATCCTAGTTGACCCTTATTTCCCCATTATCCTTTATAAAACCAAGCTCAGGCCAGCACCTGGCCTATCAGTCATTTAGGTCTAACTCCCTAAAACACAGAGAAAAGTGCTTTGCCTCCCAGTTTATATGCCAAATGCCAGAGGCAGGAGCCCTGCATGGTCTCTGGACCTCTGCTCCATCAACGTCATTTGTTGAAGACACGATCACACAGCAGTTACAGAAAATAACCACCAACCAACCCCACCCCCATCCCCCCTGGCTGTGAGGTCCTCAGAAGCTCTGCACCCTCACCTGGTCAAGCCCCAGCTTGAGCCAGCATCCTGCCTAGCATTTTTTGGGAGAAAATCCAGACGGCAATTACTGCTCCAAGCTTCAACAATGTATCTGCTTATGTCTGTCTGTCCGTCCATCCATCCTTGCTTCTTACCACCCCAGCCAACCTACCTGCCTGCCCAGCCAGGCTCTCACAGGCAGCTGTGCCTGCCTAGTTGCCTGTGCTCAGCCCTGCCTTCACAGAGAGCACTTGGGTGAGGAGCAGGACCTCTTCCCTTCTTACTTTTCCAGAGTTTGCTGAAACCCCCTTCCCTGCATTTTGAAGCCCTACAGAAAAAGCAAGCATTTCCCAAGACAAACATTTTTGACCAGGAAAGTGAGGGTTTCCCATGGAAATTTTCAGGAAAATGTGCCTAGTTTCCCAGTGTGCATTAATGGGACAGCTGTTGTGTAAGACTGGTTCAAGTAGGCCAATGGGCAGCAGGACAGGACTTGGGGTCTGGCTGTTGGGTGACCTTGGAGAACCACCACTGCACCACATTTCCATCTGCAAGATGATCATAAGGAAGTGTCATACAAGAACTCACTGGGTTATTAATAGAAGCCTCTGGCTGAAATTCCAACACAGCTCAAGGCGTTGAGAAGCCAATTTATTCTTCGCAATTCAAAGCAGACAAGTGAGTCAGATTTCCTTGACACTTTTTAGCATAAAAGTCAGAAAAAGCACTCTCCAAAGCATTTGTCTTGAGGGAAGAGAGCATACGAATGTGTGATTTTCTATTCTTTCCAAATACAAATGAAAGCAAATTCCCAATGAAGCTGAAATGTTTGGTTTGGTTTGACTTGTAAGCTAAAAAAAAGTCAGATAGAAATCTGAACATCAACTACTCTGCATGTTACAGTTATGGTAGAAAAATAGGCAGTGCAGGAAAAAAATCTGACTAAATGTTTTCATCATTTCCTGTTGAAACTGCAGGTGAAATTGATACATTCTCTCAAATTGTTTGGATTTCATTAAATGTTCCAATAGGAGCAGCGGTGTGGGTTTGGTTTAAGGGTCTCATAGACATAAAAGAGTTTCTCCAGCACTGGTGTAAATTAATTCCTAGGGCAACCAGGAAACCCCTGGATAGAAAGGAGGTGACAAAGATGCCACAGAGAGGTCATGGCAGGATTTTGTGTGGGAAGAGGACCAGAGCAGGGCAGGAGCCTGAGACAGCAGAACACCACCAATGGCATCTCATGCAAAGGCCTGTGCTCCAAGATGGGACGGATATTCTAATGAAGATTTCTAATTGTGCATTCCTAATTGAGGTCAGCCTCAATCCAGAGGGAGCAGGGCGCGTTTAATGTGGGGTAGCAAAGCCACAAGAAAAGGGAGATTGCATTTTGGGGAAGGAGTTGAAAGCAAAACAAAAGGAACATCAACATGTCTTGGCGTTTTATCTGTATCCTAAAAATATTCAATCCCATATGAGGGCAGGGGAATTGTCTAATCTTCCTTTCTAGCTCTGTTTTTAACGGTGAAATGGATACATCTTTTTTCATTCTGACTTTTACAAACTCTGATGCAGCTTTTGGACTTCATTAAAATGACATTTGGAAACAAACAAATTAAAGACTCAACCAGAAGTCTGCAAACTCCTTTGTTTTTTCTCCTGGAAAGTTTTTGTTTTGACGAAGGGGAGTTTACTACAGGGGTAAAAAAACCCCCAAAATTTTAAAAAAGTAATAATCATTCCCTTAGAAAGCACTTCTTGTTTTCCTCAGAGCCATGTTTACTGCATTTCTGAGGCAGCAGGAGCACAGGATGGAGATGCCAGGATTATAATTCCAAGTGACTATTGTGCTGTTCCCTCATCTCACCCCTTGACCCACTGCCTCAGCCATGAACAGGGACTGTAACCTTGGGTGGGAGCAGCAACATGTCACCCACCTTTCCATGGTGTGTGCTCCGCAGACATGATGCTGTTTCCTCATGGAAAACCCATGACTAACTGGAATTCTAGGAAAATATCCCCTCCCAGCCAGAATGGGCAGCAGTGATAACTAATCCTTGCTTGAGACAATATTTAACCTGCAGGCCATTGGGCTGATGTACTGGAAAACCCAAGAAAAGACACAGAAGAAGAGAAGGAGAGTGAACACTCCCTTCAGGGAGAGAAGCCAAACTGAGATAGATTACTTTTGCTTGGATACAACATAATTAAAGGGAATTTGTGAAAGAGAGACACACTGGGAAATTCCTTACAACATAAAAGGGAGGAAGGGATAGCTCATAAAAAAGTGACTTCTGTTTTTTTGGCAGCCCAGCCAAGCTCCCTCAATTCAAGGTTGTAAGAGGGCTGCATGCTGAGCAGAAGACAATTACCAACAGGTGTTACAGAAAATGATCCTTCCCTGAGCAAACAGATTTGATATTCCTGCCATCCCACTGCATCCTTTGCCTGCTTCTTGAACATGTCCTCAATGAGCAGACGTGGCTCAAATGCTGTGTTTTTGCAGCAGAATTTGTGTCTCAGGCACCTCCACCCACCACCCAGAACATCCATCCAGCAGTCCGTGCTGCAGGCAAGGGGAACTTTGCTTCTGAGTCTGCCCCAAAATCAGTAATTTATGCACAAAAGTAAGATGGGTCGAGCACGAGTTGCTCAGCTCTCATGAACACCTCAAAGCTTATGAGGATCGCTGTTATATGGTGCTGTATTGGCACCAAAAGTCCTGAACAATGAGAGAATCCCAGAATGCTTTGAGTTGGAAGGGACCTTAAAAATCATCTCATTCTAGCCACTGCCATGGGCAGGGACACCTTCCACTATCCCAGGTTGCTTCAAGCCCCATCCAACCTGGCCTTGGACACTTTCAGGGATGGGGCAGCCACAGCCTCTCTGAGCAACCTATGGCAGGGCCTCCCCACCCTCACAGCCAAGAATTCTTTCCCAATATCCTATCCAGCCCTGCCCTCTGGCAGTGGGAAGTCATTCCCCCTTGTCCAGGCCCTTGTCCAAAGTCCCTCTTCAGCAATCCTGGAGCCCCTTTACACATTGGAAGGCTAGAAAATGTAAAATTAGTTTTAGGTTTTATTTGACTAAGCTCACATTTTGAGGTGACTAAGAGCCAGGCCTGACTAAGAGTCAGGATCAATTCTTCCAGTTCAGTGTCACTATGAAACATGATTCAGTATCAGCAAAACAACAAGCAGGAGGGGAATATCCTGTCATTGCAGAGTTATGCAAAGCTGAGTTCTATTCAGTCAGAGCAGTGAATGGAAATCTTTGTAATCTAATTCAGTTTTTTCTTATTTCTGTGTTTTTAAGTAAAAATACCAAAAACATAACAGCAATTGGAAACTGGGAAAAGGACAAGCAGCTAGAATTAGCAGGTTTAGTTTGGATTCTGGCTGCTACTCTCTTTTCCAACACTTTCTCCTAAAAACCACAGATTAGCACAACACAACTTGACAACAGGCTCCACAGATGGATCCGGGTGACAGTGATATTTGTGTGGCCTGAGGGGAGCTTTGCAGCAGAGTCTGGAATCTGGAGCAGAGCAACCCAGCAGGCTGATTTCTCCAGTCCCAGAGGTTGGGGAGTTTTGCTTCCAGCTTTTCTCCACACATCCAGAAGACATTCTCAGTTTGAATAAAAATACTGATTTTATTCTTTTGACTTGTCTATGCAGCAGTTGAACAAAACACATTGAAAGAGGAGGGAAGACTTCTCCCTCTGGTTTTAGTTATTTCCTTGGGCAGACATGGCACTGGGGTGGAGAAAAGCTGGAAGGAAAACACCCCAACCTCTGGGACTGCAGAAATCAGCCTGCTGGGTTGCTCTGCCCAGTAGCCAAGAAGGGGAGAGGCCAACTCCCCTCCTTGGGGACCCTGCATGTCACTCGGTGCCTCCTCATCCCAGGAGGGACTGCCCCACATCTGGGCACTGTGAAGCCATTTAAACTCTTTGTTTTAACTACTGTGCCTCAAGGGTTTGTTCTGGTTTGGGTTCAGCTGCCAACCTTGTCCCCTTTGAGGTCTGTTTCTGTTTAAGAGGGAAAGACCCAGCGGTTCAGTCTACGTTTGATTTGACTCATTGCATCAATTTCAGTTTCTGTACAGACAGGAAATCACTGAGAAACAGAGCTGGGGGTTCCCCACCACAACTGCACCAGGCTCACAATCCCTCCTGCTTCAGATGCTTTTGCAGGAAACAGCCACAATCCTGCCAGCATTTATTTCATAGAGGCTTAGATCGTGCTGAAGTCAGGTTTAAGTGTGTGCTTAAGTGCCCTTGAGTCAAAACACCAACCAAAGAAGGCATTGTGCAAGGACTTCACACTCCAGAGCGTGTAATTCTTGGGAGTTTATGTGCTGACAAAGGTTAAATAGGTAGAAAACAAACCATCAGGCCATTGAAGATGGAACAAAACAGTGAAGATCGCCTAGAAACTAGGGCAGGAAAAATTTGGACAGAAACAGCAAAGTTAATTGTGATCAGCTTGGCTAAAGCACCAAGATTTAATGAATGAATTTTCTCCTTGATGAAAGCAACAAATTTTCTGAATTTGCTTTTACCTGAAATGGGTAAGAATGGTTCACATGTTTAAAGAAATGAGATGGTTTCACTTTGACTAATCATTTTAAAAACATGAAAAATCTTATTCGAATAAGCCAAAAGGCCATAGCAAACCTTCAGACAAAGCCAAAATGAATCTGTCAGGAGTAGTCTCTTTGGCTCCAGAAACTCATGGAAACAAGGAAATTTGGAGTTTGGAACAAAAGTTGAATTATTAGCCCAAGGTAAGTAGTTAATGAGTGCTAAATATACATGTTAGTGAAAGATATACAAACCCAAAGTGGCACTTCTCAGAGATGATGTAGAGTAGGAATAGCCATAAATGAAATCCATCAAGCTGCCCTTTGGGATAGATTTGCCACTTAAAGAACAGCAAACTGGAGTTGTGATCCCATTTTTTTTTCTATTCCTGCTTCCTCCGTCTCCCTGCACCCACGGGGCCCTGCGAGCCCTGCCCTACACCCACCCCAACTGAGACCTCCTTCTGATGGCTTCTCTGCTCCTCTCCTGTGCTTTATGAGGGGGGAGAACACACAATCCCATGGCCAGATATCCCTTTTGAGGCAGCACCAGCTGCTTTGAACTGTGATTTATTTGCTGAGGAGGATGGGGGGCACCTCAGTCCCACTGTTTAAAGCAGAGCTGCCAACCAGCCCTTCGTCTGAGCTCGCTTTGCCCATTAGACTAAACAGGTTGGGCTTGGCTGACAGACATCACCACGCCAGGTGATCCATCAATATCTGGGAGCCCCAGGGAGTGCAGGTTCCCCAGCACAGCCACAGCTCCCATGTGGTGCCCCATGCAGGGTAAGGGGGTAGAAGGACCTCAGGCATTGTTTATTTTGGATGTCACGTCGCAGCAATAAATAAGGGCAAGAGGCAGCACATGTCAGCACTGAGTCAGCTCTGGACGGCAGCAAAACAGATGATCTCAGAGCTGAGGGGACCTGACGGGGGGGGCTCTGCTGGTTTTCCTGGGGCAGGATGTGGTGGCAGCCCCACCTGGGTCCCTGCTCCTCACCCCCAAAGACATAAAACACAGAGCCACAAGAGCCTGGCAGACAGGATCAAACCCAGATTGGAGGGTACTGGATTTTAGGATACTGTTGCTGTCTTACACCTCCTCTACATTTGATTTTCAGTGTCAACCAATAGTGAAAACGATCTTGTCTGCAAATAATATCCAAGATAGATAGGATGCCCTCACAGTTCAGGGAAGGGATTTTCAGCCTTCCAGCCCTTGAGATGTTCCCTTCTAGGATGACAGGCTGTACTACCAACCCCTGTAGGAGCAGAATGGAGAATAAGACCTAAAAAGCATAGAACAACTTTTACAGGCAGAAAATTATGACAGTGAAATTATTCCTGCAGCAATCACTTCAGTGAGAAGTGCCTAGCTACTTCCATTGCGTTCATGCTGAAACACAGTATCTCAAATTCCCTGAGATTTTAAGTACATTTTATTAACTGTAGTAAACAAGCCAGGAACCAGATATACTCAAAAAGGGAGTTTCCAGCTCAGATCTGAATCTGATTTTTGAGCTGTTTCAAAACTCGTGCAAGCCTTCAAGCAAAAAGAACTGAAAAGTTCCCCAGAACAGAATATTTTCAAATACAATATGTGCATCAAGCCACCAAGGAAGAGGGGGTGGGAGAAGGCCCCACTCTGCATTGTTTGCCCACCTACATGAGTATAGAGCACTTTGAAATTTGCCAGCTCATCAAAAACATTATCTGTCTGGAAGGGAAAGTCTCCAAAAAAACACTTCCTTCGAAATACACAAAGCTGCCTCTCCTGGAAAACGGTATGGAAAAGCTACCCTGGGAAACCTGTGCCAAGGCCTCACAGCCAAGAATTCCTTCCCAGCATCCCATCTATCGCTGCCCTTTGGCAGTGGCAAGCCATTCCCCCTTGTCCAAAATCCTTCTCTAGCTCTACTAGAGCCCCTTTAGGCACTGGAAAGGGCTGTAAGGTCTCCCTGGAACCTTTTCTGCTCCAGGCTGAACACTCCCAGCTCTCCCAGCCTGGCTCCAGAGCAGAGGGGCTCTGGATGTCACTTGTTTCCACTTCATTTAAAGGGCAGGTGTGTCCAGAGGCAGCCCAGGAAGATTTCTTTTCCTTGTTCTTTTTTTTCTTTTCCCCTCACTCTTTAAAAGATGGATGAGGAGTAGTATTGCTTACCCTGGGTAACTTAGCCTAGAAGAGACTCATTGGAAAGAGAAGAGCACATCTGGCTGGGGGAACCACCAAACACCACCCTCCACCCTGGTTGCCTTTCCTGCATGGCAAACATCCCTCTCTTTCATGGAAAACTCTATTGACCAACTCAGTGTGGGATGTCACATGTTTATACGAAGGAAGGGGAGTGGAAAGGGAACTGCCAGCACATTGTCACTGCAGTGGGTGTCAATCCCTCACCATCCACACCACATTGTCTCACCTATAATCACATTATAGATCTCCTACAAGAGCCTCGAGCAGAGCAATCAGATTCACTTGCATAGAGGTTAAAAATATGAGATGAGAGCCTGAAATATTTATTCACAGAAAGGTTTTTACCAATTAAATCAGTCTTGATTTTCCTGCTCTTCCCTCCAGGCTGAAGACCACTGATGTCAGACTCTGCTTCAGAGGTGGGGAGGGAAACAGGAAGCATCCTGATAGCAAAGACAAGTAAAGAGTGAGAAAAGGAAAGTGCTATCCTGGTTTGGAGCTAGGGGGGATTAACAGATGGACGGGAGTCAAGGAGATTCATCACACAAGTAGCTACTTGCCTTTCCTCAAAGTGCCTGAGAGCCTGTATCATCTTGAGGGCTCCCACTACTTCCTGGGGTGCCAAAATAAGACCTGAGGGAATGGCTGGAGCTTTGTCAGGCCAGATTTAAGTTGGATATTAGGAAAAGTTTCTTCCCCCAGAGGATGGTTGGGCACAGAACAGGCTTCTTAGGGCAGTGAGCACGGCCTCAAGGCTGACACAATGTTTGGACAATGCTGTCAGGGGCATGGTGGGATTGTTGAGGTGTCCTGTGCAGGGCCAGGAGTTGGATCAGTGATCGTTTTGAGTCCCTTTCAACTCAGGATATTCACTGATTCCATGATTCTCATTCTTCATCCCTCAAGCAGAGGGAGGCATGCATGGGAACCAGTGCAGTCAAGGGAAGTAAGCAGTGCAGACCTTTCATCTTTGGAGAGAATGTATTTCCTCCTCAGCCTTAATCTGGCCCCTGAGCCATTTTGGTGGACACTGCCATCACAAACAATGTGCTCTGTTTTCCTGACCAGAGTCAAGTCCAAGGGAGAGTTGAAATCCCTTTCATAGCAGGCTGGAGTTTTTCCTTCCTGACAACAGGAGGAGAAAAGAAAAGGAGCCCAAGGGCAGACCATGACAAACTGAGTCTCCTCTGACTCTTCCAAATCCTCTGGAGACATTATTTCATCCTCATCATGGTATAGAAACAATATTTATCCCAGCTGCAGCCAACATACAACATCTGTAGTGTGGTGCCTGTACGTATCTGCCACATGTGGCTGCTCAGGATGACGGAGAGGAGTTCAAACATAGCCCTGTAACTCGAGTGTAGCAGGAACTGCTGGCCATCTCCCAAGGCAAATGGCCAGGACCATCTGCACATGGAGCAAAGGCTCCTCCAACCACACTCGCACCACACTTGCCAAAGCAAACGGGCTGCCTTGACCCCGGCTGAGATTCCCAGCACAACCCTCCTCAAGCAAGCCATGGCCAACCTTCAGTTATCCCAAAATACTAATAAAGTCAGTGAGATTATGAGCTAAGTCTTGTGAGCAAGAGCTAAGACTTGGACTGGAAAAGCATAACTAGAATTCCTTATGGCAGCGAGGAGCGTTGGAAAAGCCTTTTCCTGAGAGGAAAAGAGAGAGGAGAGAGGGCAAGCACTGATACTCCGAGGAATCTACTGCTACCATCTGTGAAGGATACAATATGAATGACACAAAAAAATTTAGAGGACTCCTTTCTTGAGGTGGAAAAGCTTTCCAAGTGTACGCCTCTCAGTACTGAAGCTGTCCTCCATCTCCAAGTGATAGAGTCTACCCAGAATATAAGACTGAGGTAGTTTTTTTTCCACCTCTAAGTGGACTTTGTTCCTAGAACCCCAGAATGGTTTGGGTTGGAAAAGTCAAAAAAAGCACTCAGTCCCACCCCCCTGCCATGGGCAGGGACACCTTCCACTAGACCAGATTGCTCCAAGCCCTGTCCAACTTGGCTTTGGACACTTCCAGGGATGGGAAAGCCCCAAGAGAGGATACTCCACAGGAGGTTTGTACCTCCTCTTTCCTGAATAGACTTATTTCCCGTAGCAGATATGAAAAGAACAAAATCCTTAAGATGAGAAATTCTACACAACTCTGAAAATGTGGGGTTTTCCCAAGAAATGAGAGGCACACATGGGGTTAGGAATCTTCTAATAGGAAGTGATGTTTTGTGGAGCTTCCTTGATTTTTGAGAGCCTTGTATCACACCAGCTTGATTTCCTCAGAATTTATAGGCTTGATTTTATACAACTATTTGATCTTTTTGATTTAAGTTCTGCATGAGCTTAGGCGATTCACATTAACATCAAAAATGTCATTCAGACAACTTTTATCGTGGCTTCTTCCAAAAATATCACTTGGTGGGCAAATTTCACAGTACATTTTGACAAATTTTCCTTCAAATTCCTCTTCAAATTATGAATATTTTCATAGATGACAACATCTGGTTTCCACATGATTTTTACCGCAAAGAAGCCTTCAGCTTGATGTCTCTTCAGATCACACAAGATGAATTCAAATTGGCCTGGATGGGAACAGTCTATGAAGAACTAAATGGGAGAAAAAGCAAAAAGGCAACCAACAGACTATAGTGTTGGCAGAGCTGGTGGATTCCATTGGGAGGTCAGCGTCAGGTCTGGTGTTTTTGTACCTCTTTATTAATGACATGAAAATGCAACACGATATGCCAATAAAACAAGGGGGAAAAAGAGAAAAACAAACAACCTAGTGAAGTTAATAGCAAAAAAAAATAGCATTTCCATGAGGTTACTGGTTAGACAACACCTGAAATAGCACAGAGCATTCTGGGCATCCAACCTTATAATTTGGAGCGAGTTCATAGAAGAGTGACAGTGATGGTGAAGAGGAAAGTGTTGAACTTGGCTCAAGGAAAGCTGGACTGAGGAACAGGCTGTGAGTGCTTAAAGAAAATAAACACTCAGGGAGAAAACCTGACCTTGTTGAAGCTGATGTCAAGACTTTCATTGACTTCAGCAGAGCCAGGGTTTCACACTGAGGAGAATGAGGGATTTAGTGGTGGAGAAGGCTAGATGAGGGAACCATGGGATGAAAACAGAGGAAGCAGGCTCTAAGTTCACTATCAATGGAAAACCAGACAAGAAATTCCAGTTTTGTCTAAAGGCAGGAAAATCCAGAGTACCAGTTGATTGCATAAAGAGCCAACTGCACTTTGTACCCCTCTAATTTAAACAAGGTTGAATAAAGGGAATGCAATATATTCAGCTCTGATGAGAGAGGAAAATTGGATGCTAACAAAAGCCCTGCTATACCCCCTGCAGCCAAATTCCCAAATGGAGCAGGAGACAGCATCTCCCCAGTTCAAGCACAGATGACTTTACATGGGAAATGTAAATAAGACGTTACCATCTGGTTAATAAAATGCACATCTAAGTTAGATTTGACTTCATGTCCCCAGATGTAAACGTTTGAAAATACATTTTTCATTAGTGCTTTTAAGGCATTCACTCAGAATGCCCGCAGAGGGAGAATTCACAGGGACATCAAAAGTGATGAACCACAATATGTCCCATGTCTGTCCTATAAATTTCACTGCTATCTGTGTGGAAATATAACCAGGTTCTACTGCTCAATATCTGATTGAATCAAGAGGCTGTTGGAGAGGCTAGGTTCTGCATAGCATGTGTTAAAAATCAGGCACAAGACAAGCTATTTCCAGAAAATGGTACTTTTGCCGGAAAGTTTTGCCTGGGAGATGGAATCTATTTATGGATTTGAGTTGAAACTGTCAACCAGTTGTTTGTTTTAAAGGGAAAGGCATTTCTGATGAAGTTGGGACTTCAAAACACTGTTGGGGTTTTCTCCAGAAGGACTTTTTTCTTCACTGACATACTATAAAATACAACTCAGGAGGACTAACTAAACCCAATAGCAAAATGGAATGGTCTATTCCAGGTTGCACAGAAAGTTTTTAGTGACTTACTTCAAAGAAAAGTTTTTGTATTTCTCCTTTTCTTGCAAAGACACCAAGGAATTTCCAATTTGTCTTAACCTACTTGGGTAGCCTGTCACATCCATCTCTCCAGTGATTGGCAACTCCAGCTCTGCTAACACCTCCTACAGTTTTCCCCATTCAGAGGGGGTTTTACTCATGATTAACATTAGAATCAATGGTGAATGATAGAAAACCATTTAAATCAAGGAACGGGCATAACCCAACACCCTCTCAAGTCAAAGGAGAATCTCAGTGATTACAGACTAAATTTGAGGCAACCAAAGAAAGATAAGAAAGCCTAGCCCCAAACTCCCACTCTTACCACAGCATCATACAAGCTGTTGGGGTCTGCTGCCAAATTTTGTCTTTCTAAAGGGGCTGAGTTAGCAGCAGAACTGCCAGTACACAAAAGAAGGTACAATATCATCACTCAAAGCCTCTACATGCACGCAAAGAGGAAACACCCCTCAGTAACAATATCAAGAACCAGCCAATTTCATGAGATAAATAACTGTGCTCTGGAAGTAGAATCAGGGCTGCATATTTATCATAATTGTAAAAATATTCTCCAGCTGGATTTCCTTTCTGAACAAATCCTCTTAATGGCAAGAATTGCACACTGGCATCTTTCTGTTACTTTTAGCTATGAGCTCTTCACGTGCTCAAGAGCCTCTAGTGAGGGTCTCAGGCCTCATGGTCAAGTGGTGGTCACTGTGTCTCTGGGCTGACCTTGTAGACCTTCTGTGAAGCCAGGGCAGTCCAGTGTCCAAGCTGGTATTTTAATTCTCTCCATTCCATACAAAGCATAGAATGCGTTGGAAGGGACCTTAAAAATCATCTTATTCCACCCCCTCTGCCATGGGCAGGGACACCTCCCACTAATCCAGGTTGCTCAGACCTCCATCCAACCTGGCCTTGGACACTTCCAGGGATGGGGCAACCACAGCTTTTCTGGGCACCCCATGCCAGGCCCTCCCCACCCTCACAGGGAAGAATTTACTCCCAATATCCCATCTCACCCTGCTCTCTGGCATTGGGAAACCATTCCCACTTGTCCTATCACATGCTTTTGCAAAAAAATCCCTCTCCATCTAACTTTAATCTCCATTTAGTCATCAGAGCTTGAAACTGAGATCCCTAAATAATCCAACACTACCATCCTTCCATCTGGGCACACACTTTGCTGAGAACAGTGGAGAAGAATCCAAGAAGAAAACAGTTGCTTTGAAGCCATCAAACCTGTATGTCTGGCTGGACCTTGAAGAACCAGCACAATGTCACTGGCTCTACTTGGACCAGGTGAGACACTACTGAGTTTTTGCTGCTTTTAATCACTTGGAGTATTTAAAGCTGAACCACAAGGGGGAAATGGAAAATAAACCCAAAAACTTACCAATGTGTGGTTGCTTCACATGTAGAGCAGGTAAAAAAATTTTAAGACCAAACTTCTCTTTGAGTCATTGTACATTTACAGGAAGTTTTTGTCTTTTGGTTTAAATTCTGTAAGTATTACACTTTTATTAAAAGGAAGCTGAAAATGTTTACTGACTTGAACCACACTGAGTGTGTGTTTTTTAAGTGCCAGAAATGTTCCATTGCAGGCACCTCTTGAAATGTTTTCCTTTTTCCTGCACCCTCTTAAGGTTATGTCAAGCCTCCTCATTAAAATTATGAAGTGATTTCTTATCAGCTGCCTGGCACACTGTAATATTTGCATCACGTAGCAAGATGGATATTGCACTTTAAGTCCTCAAAACTGTGCACGCAGAGAGGAAGGACTGGGGCCAAGAGATTGGCATTTTTTCCTGGTCACAGCCAAGGGCATATGCACATAGGACCTTCTCTAGTCTTCCCCAAAAGAAGAAAAACATATTTTTTAGTAGTTCAGCCACACATTCAGGCTGCCCTTTCCAGAGTAATGCAAAGAAATCAGCTGCTATAATGAGGGGAATTGCATTCCTCTCCCCTTAACAGTTTCCAAGCTTATTTTCCTTTTCATCACCATATGTTTCCCCAAAACATTTCCCCAGCCAGTGCAAATTTTTTTTTACACATGAACTGTATCCCACTTGCAAGGCTTGGGACCTTGGGCAGGACTGAAGGGCACCTCTCTTTTCTGTAACTGCCAGCTATCAGCCAGCTCTGTGTTGGGAGTGGGCTGGACATCAAACCAGAAGGGCCATGGGGTTATTCCTTTTATTCCTTGGGTATGTCCATCACGCACAGGAGTAAGACCAGATCAATCCAGAAGTACTCAAACTTCAGCCCAGAAGGCAGCAGGGAAAGCATCTGAAAGGCTCAAGGCTCAGTGATGGAAGTACCATCTCCAGCTGGAGAGTGGTGCAGTGAAGAGACACCTTCTGGGAGGCTCTCAGGATGTGGAAATAGGGATCTGTGTGATGCTCAGATGTGACAAAGCTACCCATGGTGACCAGGGAAAGATCTCTTCCCTTTTCCTCCTGTCCTTGGCCTGAGACTTGGGTTCTTTCAGTACTGACCACCCTCCTCACTCATCAAGGACAGAAGTGCGTGGCCAGTGGGACTCAACATCTAAACCCAAATCAGCCCATTTTTAAGTTTATTACTTGGGATAATAGAACTCATTCTGCATCCATAGCATTTGCCCTGTTCTATTCCTAAAATTGTCTGGTTAACAAATCCCAGGGTAGATCTGTCACTCTGCCCCTGGCCATCTCTGCTGCTGCACGTGAATGGGGACAAACTCGTTTTGAAGTGTTCCTGGGGTAAGGGTGACCTAGTTTCATGGCTGCAGTACAGTTCATTATGAATTCCTAATGATCTTATTGTTCCATTAAATGAAGGTTGCCACCTGTCCTGAAGACTTTAGATCAAGATGGGATTAACGTATTTGCTGACCCATTTCCCCCTTTTATAGGACACAGTCCCATGATCAATGCGTTTGGGGAGGTTTTTTCAGACCATCCAAGGTTGAGCCTTGGCAGGAATGTGGTGCTTGGTCCCATTAGCAGACAATGCTGAGCCATGTGGCACCTGCTGAAAATCCTGCCTTGTCAGTTTTGGCATCAAATTCCCCCTGCTTAGATCCCACCAGTAAAAAGGGTCAAAAATTCTACCATGGGAGGAAAAAAAAAAAAGGCAGGTGGGAATTGCTGATGTTGCATTTAGTGCAAATTAAATTCTTCCATTTTAAAAGAGAGTCTATAAGAGACTCTATTAAGGATCTGGAGGCTGTCTGCAGTTTTTCTCCAGGCAGTCATCCCTAAAGCAATATTCTGGGAATAAAAAAGCCTGGGTTAACACCCAGCAGCCATGCTGGACCCTCACAGGGATGCTTCCCACAGGCTGTCCTGGTGCCAACAGTCCCTCTTGGCCCCACAAGAACAGACCCCAGCAGCTGACAGGGCTGGAAACGGCAGGTTGGAAGCACAAGGAATAAAGCAAAGAAAGAAAGAAAGAGAGAGGAATAAATTCCCATGGACAGGCTCCGTGAGCACACTGCAGCCAAATGACCTCGAGTGCTCCGCTCTCTTCTCTCGCTCGTGGAAGGCAGCGGTACAGCTGCATTTTTCATAAATAGGAACATCCCAGCTTGATGTTTTTTAAAGCTGTCTAGACAGTAGAGCAAGACCTTATTTCAAGTCACATAATCACTTTCCCATTTTTCTTCACAGCAGAGGATGTTTTCCAAGATTAGATAGAAGCTGGTGGAGCAACATGTTATTAACCTTGGGTGTGTCTCCCTGCTTTAGGCTCTCCTTGTCCGAGCTGGAGGTGCCTTTCTGTCTGATCACGTCTCCTCTTTATTCATGCCTTCCCCCTCGACAAAAAACTCTAAGTTAGATAGAATTACACATGGGCTACAGACAACTGGAAGCAGAGAGGGTGCTGCAGAAAAATGTCAGCTCCCTTTGGCAAAAGGCAAATATAACCTTGTACTTCCCAATACGGATCCGTCCACCTGAAAATAGCACTAAAAATAAAATTAAAAAGCTGTGTGCTGACCTCCTTCAGGCTAGAGTGCCTCAGGCAAGTGGTGAAACAGCAAGGAGTCATCCCCATTGCCTGGAGATAAGGAGCCACCGTGGAGATCACAGAATGCTTTGAGTTGGAAGGGTGTTTAAAGCTCATCCAGTTCCACTCCCTGCCCTGGTCAGGGGCACCTTCCACTATCCCAGGTTGCTCCAAGCCCCATCCAACCTGGCCTTTGTTGCACCAGGCACTTTTGGTGCAGAGGATGCACCAAGGACCAAGGACGAGGCTTTCTGAGCATTAGTGCCATATTCAGACATCACCGTCCTGTACCCAACCCAGACCATTCTTCCCGCAGTGATGTGCAGTGACCTGCACTCAGGTTTGCCAGGGGAAGCAGAGTCCAGCATGGCTTGTTACACTGAATTAAGTTCAGCAAAAGCTGACGACAAATAGACCATCACAAATGAGATTATTTCAGTGCAGAGAGCCAGGGTAAGAGGTATGCTGCCCTGCCAGAGAAGAACCAGGATATAATTCCGAGTTTTTGGGGGAGGCAGGCGGGTGTTTGTAGCCAAAGCCTGGGGCATGTTACTTGCTTTACGAGAGTGACGCTCACCCTCTACTTGAGCAGTGCCTATGCTGGGTTTCCCATCAGGAGCAAAATACCTGGACTGAGGAAGGAAAACTGCCCTCCTGCCCTGCAGGACTGCCATGTCTCCCATGCTATTAAAGTGATTGACCACACACAGCAGCAAGGCCAGGCAGGGATCTCTTTTTGCTTGCTTAGCACTTTCCTTTAGGGGATAGAGAACCTGACTTTGGGAATCATTTCAGCTTGAGAGTATCTGGTATTTCCTGGCTCTCTAAAGTAAGCAGTTAAAATCATCCAAGGGAGCTGCTTCTCCTTAAACAAACTCCCTACTGCTATGCAGAAAGTGATTACATGACCTGCCCAGGATTAATGCTTGACTTCATAATTTACATATCAAGAGCTTTAATGAATTGTTTTCAGTATCATTGTTCTTACCATGAATAAACTTAAAAGTAATGGATTTGTAATTAATTAAAATTTAATTACAATAGTTTGTCATTTTATTATTTGCAATTATTACCATAAAGGTAATAAAAATTGCAGGATGTTACAACTGAATACAAATCCCTAATCAGAAGCAATCAACTCACGCCATAACCTTGAACAAGGGTGATTTTATTAATGCACCAACTCTGGTGCAGCTGCAGGATTCTTGTTCCTGGCTGGGACTGCAGGATCACTGTGGTTGGAAAAGACCTCCAAGGTCATCAGGTCCAACCTGTGCCCTGCAGCTTCTTGTAGCCTTTAATTTCCAAACAATAATTTTGTAGTGTTATGAAAAGCTATTCCTAACCTATTATGTGTTATGCAGTATTATGCCTCTGACCCTGCAGCAGAAGTCCTTTTGTTCTGAAGGGTAAAAGGAGAATTAGGGTTATGTTATATCTGTGTTTGCTGCTGCTGCTGTCCCCATGACTGTTTCCAGGACTCACAATGCCCATGTTCACATGCAGTTAATTCTTCCCATTTGAGGAAACAAGATATGCCTTTCCTCATCCCTGCATTTTGATAGGCTCCAACCACACCCATGTCTCCCTGGCATATTTCCTTTGGCTTGGCCTGATATCTTATCTATCTTAAAAAAACATGTTTTAGAGTAGTTTTCCACTGGCCAGTCTCAAGACATCTTCAAAAGGCATGAGAACTGCAGCCAGAGCTGCAATTAGGCTGTAATTAAGCAGAGGCTTTCCCACTGAATACCCTCAAGGGACAGTATTGGTGATGTGGGAGAGAGTCTTCAGGTTGGCTTGTTCCATCCTGCTAAATTTATCCCTTCTCATTTTCCTTTTCCAATCTTTTTCACAGCCCAAGCCCTCGATCAGGTTTGTTCTCTGAAGTCCATTAACTGGTTGGGAAGGAGTAATTCTATTTTTAGATTCATTTCCCAGGAAAAGCATATGGGGATTTGCTTGTCCTCCCTTAATCCCTGAATGCATTGGCCAACTTCTTCTCATGCCCACCAGAAGGGGAGAGGTTTTGTTGCCTCCCTGTTCCTACAAGTTACATGAAAAGCAGGCAGCCGAGTGGGGAGAGGCAGGAGAAACACATCTGACATCCCCAAATCAGTAGGTGACCTTCACCAGGCTTGAGAAACCCAACACGTGCCAGGACCCCAGACAGACATTTCAAACACAAAACATCTCTGCTGCTCCTGGTTGGGAGCTCAGCCACCACTTCATAAATCAACACCCTGCTATCACCTCAGCTCTGCCAGCAGACGGTTTGATGTGAAACAATACAGTCCCGGAGGCGTCAGCCTTCCTGGGTTATCTTGGTGGAGGGTGAACATCAGAGACCCTCTTTATCCACTGGGACAGTGGTATTTTCAAGCTCCTTGCCTCCAACTGAAATTCCCTTTCATGACACCTTGAGAGGCCTAAACAGCCTTACTTTTTAAGCTGTGCTACAACGGCGTTCTCAAAAAGCTCAAGATCTCTTATATCTTAGCACCTCCACCTTAGAGAGGTTTGCAGGTACACTCAGCTTCAGGCCTGCAAGCTTCCAAATACCTTCAAAGAGATTTCAACATGTACAGAAAACTTGCAAGATCAGGGGATAAATTTAGGTGAAGGGTAGAGAACAAACCCACCATAGTCCTGGAGTATTTGCATTTCTTGTAAACTGTTCTCCAGAAATCCCACCCTGTTCAAAGGAGAAAGGCAAAATAAAAACAAAAGAAGCCCTAGGGAGATGTTGCCAATTTTTCTTTTGCCCCCCTCCCCGTCCCCTAAAATTCAGGTGATCTCATCCCACGTTGATCAGCAGAAGCCAAGTAAGAAAATAAAAAGGAAATTACTTCATCTTAAGTGCCTATTAACTGATGCTAAGCGATTTAAAATAAAAGCTCAATTTGAGAGTAAAAATTCATGTGACGAACCCAGGAACGCCAGAACAAGCTGGTTATGGCTGGAGCTGTCAAAGGCTTGTAACTGCAATGCTTTAAACCAATTTAAGTGCCTTCCCTTGGATTTGTGTGTCAATTATGCCCTGAACAAACATTTACATGAAAATGGATCTCTGCTGTTGTTGCTCTTCCAGCCCAAGGCTGGCAGAGCATTTTATACATAATACAGGGAGTATTTTACACACAGGGCAGCTACCAGGGTAGTAGGAATACATAAAACTTGACAAATTAACACAGCACACACCAAACAAAGGGAGAAGAACTTTGAAGTTCCGCCTCTGTGAGTGTGAAGATGTGAGCTTGAGTGTCACTCGTAGTGGTGTGCTGGCTTTTAGACTGGCCCTCAACTTTGCATCTGGCCTTGGTGGGGTGGCAGCAGCAGCAGTGTTGGCTGAGGGCTCAGGAGCAGGGATGGGTGTGAGTGCTATCCTCACCCAGGGCTAAAAGCAGAGCAAGCCTCGAAAACTACGTGCATCTCCTGGGATTCAGGGATTATTGGGATGATTCAGAAACTCACACTCAGCAACACCTTAACTCCAGCACTTTTTGCAGATGTTACAGGCGTGTTTCCTCAGAGCAGTGCAATCATGGTGTGTAAAACCAAACTGAAATGATTATGGTCAACCAACACGTGCACAGGAACAAGGAGTCGCTCCAGGGAGAGTTCAGGCATTAACTGCTGAACTTGGTTTGACCTACTGACTGCATAGACCAGTGGCTCCCAAAGCAGACGAGGCTGAGGATCCCTCCAGCTCTTCTTTTCTCTCCTTTCTAAAAGGTCTTCTTCATTTTTTAAAGTCTTCCTTGGCGAAGGTGACTTCTGCCTGTCTTTTGCCCAGCAGCCCCACGTCACAGATTCCTAAGGTGGGAGGGAAACCTCTTCCTCATCCTATTTTCTGTGTCTGCATCATATTAGTTAATCCATTGTTCAAGCCATAACCTTGGGGCTCTTGTGAAATAAACAGGAACTGGGGTGACTTGACAGCTCTGCTGCTTTCTTCTCCCTGAGTTTAGGCTTTCATAAATGACCCTGTCAAAGCTATGCCAATGATGCTACACTGCTAATTGTCTGTGGAGTGGATTGATGACATAGCGTTAGAGCCACTTGGCAGGGATAAAGTTTGACTTGCTGTGTGCCCTCCATCCATACCTGGCCACCTCAGAACGCTAGAATGGCTTGGGATGGAAAGAATCTTAAAGCTCATCTCATTCCAACCCCCTGCCGTGGGCAGGGACACCTTCCACTTGACCATGGTGCTCAGGGCCCCATCCACAGAGCACCACCTCAGAGCATCCTGACCCTTCCCCTTCCTGGGATAAACTCCTCTTTCAGACCCTTTTCTTTATATGGAAACACTCGCCAAGTTCCTTAAAATACAAACAAGTGGGAAATTCTTAATATGCCACTAAAATAGAGACAAAATCCTTGCTAGATTAACACAAAAGGAAACAAAGATGGACTGTGTAAAAACAATTAAAATTACTACAGATCTCACCAAACAACTAATTTTTTTTAAAAAGTAAGATTGATTTCTCTCTCCTAATTTTTCCCTTCTCTGTTAAAAGGAAAACTTCCCCAAACTTTGGGGAAGTTTTCAAGAAAAGGATCCAAATAACAACCTCTTAATCTTTTTTTAAAAGCAAGTTTTGTGACTGTTCCCTTTCCATAACATTTCTGGTTCATCATTTGTGTCCTTCAGTTTTCAGACAGTAAAATAAAAAAAAAAAGCCCTGGCACAGGTTGCCTAGAGAAGCTGTGGCTGCCCCAGGCCTGGAAGGGTCTAAGGCCAGGCTGGATGGGACTTGGAGCAACCTGAGACAGTGGACAGGCAGGGGGTGGGACTGGATGGGCTTTAAGGTCCCTTCCAACTCAAACCATCCTGGGATTCTATGAGACAAAGAGGAGTTGTAAGCATGTCATGCTCTCCTGGTGATTCCTGTCCTGAGAAGGTGCTACCAGGAGAGATTGCACAACAGCTCAAGTGCAGAAAGGAGACAGAACAGCTGTGGAGCTGGGAGGGGTTCAGGGATTGTGTAACTCTCTGTGTCCCATCATGTCTCTCAGCACTAAACATTTCCAATGCATGGGGGTCACGCTGTGAGGTCTGCAAAGGTTCACGCAATGAGGACTCTGAAGGTTAGGAAATACAGAGCATTGGCTAGACCCAGAGCAGATGTTTTTGCAGGATAATGACTTAAAAGCAACGTCACTCCTTCATGGACATCCCTACAAGTCTTACCAACCTCAGCAGGGTAGCATAGACTAGGGCTCTGGGTGTTTCAGAGAATCCTCACATCACAACAATCCCACATAATAAATTTCATTTATGTCTCCTCTGCCAAAACTAAGTGATGTTTTCACTTTCTTTCAGCAGGGAAATTCGAAGAGCTTCACAGATTCCCTGGTGCTGTGTTGGGAGAGGGGAGCAATGACAGATTGATCTGGGTCTCTTACACCAAGTGCACTAAAGGAGGTACTGAAAGTATCTGTCTTCTGGAAGAAGGTTAATTACAGAAGCTCAGCTTGCACACAGGGGTCCCACCAGTCAGCACAAGATAAGCAGCTTTGGGAGTATAAATTATTACAGATGATAAGGCAGAATTTCCCCTTAAACAGCTTTGTACATATGTTTCTAAGATTGACTCCGGAGATGCCTGTCATCAGATGTCAAACAAGAAGCAACAGAAATCACAGAGAATTAAGCCCTTGTCTTTTTTTTTTTTTTCTTGCAAGCGTGTGACACTTTCTCCCTTGTTTAGATTAACAGAATGATCTCAGATCCCAATGAGACTGGTTAGATGACAGGATGTGGGAGTCAGAGCTGACACCAAATCGCCCATGTTCAAACACCACAGGAAGCAAGAGCTCCACCACTCCACCCCGTTAGCAGAAACGAGAGCTGGTTTAAGCTCTAGGAATAAGATAAATTCCAGGCACCACCTTGCTACAGTTTTTATTGGGACTGTCCTTTCTGTGAGTGGTGTATAAACAGGAAACCATGGCCACATGGAATGGAGCTGACTTAATACTGGCAAATACTGACAGAAATCAGGTCATTTTGACATCCTTTGTTTATTCACTGCTTTGTTAGCTCTGTTTATCCTTAGTTCCTTGGCTGCAGATACAGAACAACTCCCACTATGACACCCATCTACCCCTCCTTCGTCCCCCAAAAATGCACCACTGTGAACCTCTTGCCTCTAACCAGCAGCAGCAGCAGCAGTTCCTGCTGACCAAGACCTAAAGGATATGCACTTCTGGGCTACAAACTGATCTGCTCCACTCTTCCAGAAGGATTTCTACCTAGGATCTTGCTATCAGTTCTTACCAGCGACAGGAATTCTCCTGCCAAAGAGCCAAATCTATTTTAAGTGCCTGACCTGCTGAAATGCAGCCCACCACAGGACAAATCTCCAGCCTAACTAGGCATTGCACAGCCAAGATCAGCCTACATTTGGCTGGTTGTCTCTACCGGGTAGTTTGATCCAAGCCTGAATTCATCCCACTGGAATGAGGAGTTTACACACATTATCAATTTCTTCCAACGTTACTGACACGCCAACATCTACATCACCACAAATGTGATTCATTCATTATGTTCTGTACTTTACAGATCATCTGTTCCTAAAGACTTTCCTTCCTCTCCTCCAGATACGCCAGAAACATCAAGGTAGAATTCCCACCGTCAGCTCTGGGACATCATGAAGTAGATGAGATGAAAAGACCCTCAAATTCCTGCATGTTTGAGGGATTTCCTCACGCACCTGAGTCCACAGCTGGTCACAGGCTTCTGCTGGCATCCCCTTCTTTCACATACCCTTGACCTTAGAGGAGGAAAGCTACTGCGAAAGCCAAAATGTTTGAGCTAAGAGGAGAAAAAGATTTTGAGTAAAAATACTTATTATTCCACCCCATTTTTACCAATTAAGGAGCTGCTTCTCCAAAAGCTCAGGGGTGGTATGAAAAGGAAGAGGATGAAGGCTGAGAGGCATTTTGACAGTCAATGGTCTACTAAAATTTGTGAACCAGGTCAATGGGGATACTCAGAAACAGGTTTCATTTAGAGAAATTAGTGCCTGGGGAAGCCTCTGTCTTGTCTCCCCCATACACAATACCAGGAGACAATTGGCTACATCATGGTAATAATGTGAATTCCTTGCAGGAATTCATGGAGAAAATTCATTGCAGAAACATGGAGAACCAGCAAAGTTTAGAAAATGAGTGGTAAGATATCTGACCTTCAGCATTCAAAAAGGCAGAGGCCATCTCAGCCTTGAAGACTTAACCTAGCCCAGCTCTCAGTCTTCCACAGCAACAGGAGATGCTGCCTTGAGTGGTCCACAAGCCCCACTTCTCCTTGCTTCCCTTTCCCTGAGATGCCCCTGGCAGTCCCAGTTCCTGCCTGAATCCATCAAGGAAGTAATATTCCCCTATTTGCTTTTCCCACTGACACCATGATTTCACAGACCTCCCTCATCCTCTCCAGTCTGAGCACTCCCAATAGTTTCAGCCTCTACTGGAAGTGCTTTTGGATTGTCCCTCCCGGCACCTGCTCTACCTCCCATTATCCTAAAAAAACAACAATAAAACCACCTCATTACAACTCTGAGCTGACACACTTTGGGGCAGAGTCTTTCCAGTTCTCACGGACAACCACACACAGTTAAAAATCTTGCAGCTGGTCAGAGCAGCCAGATGTTATTTCTCCTAATTTCCTCAGCTCCGTGCTCCTTCCGTACGGGGAAAACTGTCTTGAGCTTCAGCCACAGAAGGGTCTGCTGAAGATATAGGGTGGGGGTGGTTTTGTTCTCCTCCAAGGCCATACTGGCAAGAGCAGCTCAGACATTTCCAGTTACATTTCAGGCAAACCAGTGTGAACTGGGAAGCTGGGCTCAATGGGACCAATGTTCAGCCTCCACCCAGAGCAGCCTGAAAGGTTACAAAGGGCCATGCCACCACGTGGGGCAGGACTTCATCCTGTCCTCAATTTGCCTGTGGGATCTAAAAGGAATTTTTTCCTATTTCTTTGCCAGGCAGGGAAAAAAAAAACCCCACAGTACTTTGTTGTTGTTTATACTGGACAGGATTAAAGCTTTCAATATTTGTTATATTTAGATGTCTTTCAGACCCAGATTCAGGGAAACGTTACGCATGATTTTGCTCTGTTTACCCTTCTCTCCGTTCCCGTGCTTTCATTTTTCTTCCAGTTTATTCCTCTTCCAATTTAGGTTATGTTTCCCAAGGACCACAGCATAACCTCAGATTTCCCTGGGAAACCAGCACCCCTTGGTACCAGTGACTGGTTTTGTGGCTCCCAGCCCACCACATAAAGCAAAGTGCATTGAAGTTTTACTGGCAGCTATCAGTCAGGCAGAGATGGAAAAAATGCTGAATTCACAGCCCAAGTGACGCTTTAAAGTAGATAATTCACCCCAAGATAAAGGCATCTAACCACTCAAGGATGGTGCTCTGTCTAGGACCCTCAGTCTGCCCTTATTTCCCTAAAAAAGGGGCTCCCAAGACCAGTGATGCTGCAGGGCTGGGACCAATGTGCTGCACCACCCTGGTTTCTCCACAAGGAATTTTTGTTCCACTGAACATCCCTGCAGCAAAATACTTGGGAGAAAGACTGAGGCTGTGATATATGTCCTAAAACCTTCCCAAAGATGAGCATGTGAAATATCACTTCACGGACAGCATGAATGGGAGAGAAGTTTACATCCATTGCCCATTTTCCAGTAAATTATACCCTTCAATCTAGCTAGAAAATTTTCTTTACTTTTTTGACTCTATCCCCACTACAGGTCTCTATACACATATTTTTGTGAGCTCTACCTTCACCTTACCTCTCAGGTGAGGCAGGATGGAGCCCCTGACACCTCATCTCTGTTGTGCTCTGGCTGATTGGAAAAAAGCTGCTCATTTGGAGCTGCTCTGATTTATCCCGTAATAATTTCCCCAACAGGGAGTCTTTACCCTAACACTGAGCCTGGCAACTGAGGAAGTACAAATAGTGAGTTATATTCTCTGGTAGCAAAGGTTGTGCACAGTGATGTGCTGTTTCTGCAAGTTGTCCTCACCTCCAGTATGAAGGCAAACATTAGGGCAGAAGCTTATTTATTCATTTTTCAAAGTCTGGTCCAGAACCCATCACTTGCTTAAGCTCAAACCCCCGCTCATGAATCCTGGCAGAGCTCCTGCGTGTGTTTAATTCCAGGAGCACGAGCTGGCTCAAAGCTGAGCTTGTGCAGAGCTGCATGGAGCAGCCAGATGCAAAAGGCACTGCACCTCCAGCTAAGCCTGACCTGTCCCTTCTGGCCATAGGAAAGCCAGGAAGAGATGTTTGGGGCTGAGGTTTTTCTCCCCAAATATCTCTGATGCTTAATTTGCATTTCACAACTTTGCTGTTGCCCTGTACAACAGGAAGAACATGTTGTTGGGATACAGGGAGGGGAAGAAGGAGCCTAACAGCTTTACACCTCTTTTTAAAGATGACTTAAGAAATTTTTGACTTTGCAAGCAATAGGTAAGTCCCTAAACACATTCACTATGATCTCCTTGGCAGCTTTCGCAACATTCCACATTTAAAGCAGCGTTATTACAGCCCGAACAGCCGAGCACTGGTGTTTACATCTCTCATTATCCCAAACAATGTCACTGGGTAAAATAACCAGATGAGCTTTCAAACACTAAAGTACTTCTGCAGGCCTTGTATCCCACTGTTTGCCCAAAGATCTGATTTGGATGAGGTTTATTTTTTTTCCCCTTTAAGCTTTACACTAAGTGATTTCAGCCAGGATTTTTACTATAGGTGGGATCTCACATTTGAAGAATCTAGCAAATTTTAAGATCTCACTTGCTGCAGCCCCTGATTTATCCCACCTCTAAGATGGCTTGAAAATTTTTTGGTGCATGGCTTCTTTTTGACCCAGAAAGAGAAACTGGTTGGATGCACTAACAGCTATGGAGTGAAGTCAGAGCATTAAATCAGAAGAGAAACAATGTGCAATCTGGAAATCTCTGAGGTGACCAAATACTTGCTGCTACCCATGAAACTTCCCCCCAGATATCCCCACTCTAAAATACTTGAAATTATCAAACTTTTTCCCAATTTTTCTTTGTATTGGTGGCCAAGACATTTTCTCTGGGAAGATGCCTCTCAAAGCCACAGTTGTGTTTCTCTTCTGCAAAATGGCCAGAAGCATCTTCTGGCTGTGGCTTGGGAGGCAGAAAGAGGAACAGGATCCTACACTTTTGCTCCAAACCCGTACCCCAAGAATCCCACAGTTCTGGCTGGCTTTTTAAATTTCTTTATTTTTTATTGTTTTAGGTAATCAGTGCCAAAAGTAGTTCAGAGTCAGACAGAGTCTGGCTGCACCTTTCCACAAGGGCTGGAGAGTGTGAAGACACTGGTGGGTTGGTGGGAGTTTGGCTATCCTGCTCCCCTTTCCAGCATGTGAATCCATGAGTACCCTTTTTCCCAAGCATTACAAAAGGCCTTTTTATGCCCCCCACCTTTCTGATCAGAAGAACAATGCCATCAGAGCAGAGAGTGACCAGAACCTGCCTCTGTGCAGATCTGGTTCAGTTTAGAGGGGTTACAAATTGCCCAAGGGGCTACAGATGTGCTTTAACCTCCCCATCCTGGCTGCACAGCTTTTTAGAGAACCAGTCATCATCACTCAGGCTCTTTGTGGCCATGCCAGTGCAGCCTGGCACCGACAGCCACCAGGACACCCATCCTTGACACACACCTTCCCACCCATTACAGGTGGGAAAGGCTGCGGGTGTTATTCAGACTGTGAGCTGCACAGACTGCCTGTAATTACACCATTTTTGCACGGCATGAAAACCATTTTCCACCAAACCCCAGGGACCACAGGCACCAGCCCTGCCTGGGGGCTGGGGCTGAGATGTTTCCTGTCCTCCTTGGGCCAGGGGCTGCTTTCCTGGATGGCTGGGCTCCAGAGAGGGCTGACGTGACAGCCTTTACGTGCCACGTATCCACATGGAGCTGTGCCACCAGGGATCGAGCCAAAGGGACCTGGAGCTACACTCAAGTGCCAGATGAGTTGGTGCCTGCCAGCCCTCCACCTCCATGCCCTCACTGCTCCTTGGAAAGCTTTTATCACCAGGAAGGGGGGACATGTGAGCACAGGCAGCTGCCGGCGCCCACCATGGCTCCAAAATTTGCTGAGCGTGTTTGAACCTCCACAGCCAAAGGCGAGAGAAACAGGGGCTGTTTTTCATCCCAGGCTGCTCCCCTTGGACAGCTAGTCCATTGCTAGTTCCTTCCCCTAGGGATGAGTCTCAGGCTGGCAGATGCCACAGGGTATGTGGCCTGTGCCTGCCCCGGATGGCATTTCCTTCAGGACAGGGTACTGGCTCTCTATCAGCTTTCACAATCCCAAAGCTACAGAATCTCACATCCCACCAAAGCATCCAGACACCCATAACCTGGCTTCTCACCCCACCCTGGATCCTGAAAGCACAGAAACCAACTGAAATGCCTGGACCCAAAGCAGATATGCCAGATATGCTCCAGTGGGCTGCCAGTCAAAACCAGGAACTCCTGTGGCAGTGCTGTGCTGGGTAATTCAAACTGGGAGGTTTGCTCCTTCCATTGCAATTAGTTTTCATGCTGACTTTGCCTCAGTTGTGCATCTTGGGAGACCAAGTGTGCTCATCTTTGCAGTTCCTATATGGATGTGATGGCCTGATATTTCCAGTATCCAAGGGGAATTAGAACAGAGGTAAAGAGTCTGGATTGTGCAGGGGATTAGATGCAAAGCAGAGAGCAAGGGAAAGCTCAGCCCTCCTTAGCTCCTTGGGATGACTATAGGCATGGGACCTAACAGCCAAAGTCTTTGGAAACTGGAAAATCATGGGATTTGGGGACCTAGCTCAAATAGATGATGAGAACAGAAAAACAAACCCTTAGCTCTGAGGATCTGAGCTCAAAGATGGGACACTGAGTACCATCAGCATCAGTTTCCCCTATGGATGGAGTTTACATCATCCCCATAACAGCACTGCCTATGTCCAAGCCCTGGCTGCACCTCTTCCCCTGCAGCAAGGGAGGAGGCACCACTCCAGGGATTTACAAATGTGTGGATTAACACTCTGATCCCATTCTGTCCTGCTAGAGCGCAGCACAGTCCTGCTGCCGTAATGCTGACCTAAGATCTTCCATTAAAAGCTCCCCTCCTCCAAAAATGCTGGATTTGAAAGCAAATCCTCCTGCCAGCATCTCTATTTATACAATATCAAGCACTGATGCCATTAACAGCCCTCCTCCCTTTTCTTGACATTATCTTAAGCTGCTTTGCCAAATTAAGCAAACCTGCTGCCCAGAGTATGTTGTTCCTCATCTTTCCCTCCTCTCCCCACAACCACTAACACTACCACCTCTCAAAGGGACCAAATTACAAAAAGTCCAGCCTCTACCACTTGGACTGGTTTTAATCAAAGGATTTTCTGCCTTTTCTACTGAGGGGGACACCTCATTAACAACTTCACCCCTCTAAGAAGAGGGGGGGAAATTATGTTATCTGTGCTGGTACCTGGTGCTTTGTGCTAGGGACAAGTTTTATTTTGGTGAGGAGCAAAACAATAACAAGATTATATATAAAATAAGAAGCTTTACTGGGCTGAAAGAGTTTAGAGAATGGCAGGACCGTATTTGTCAGGGAGGAGATTAGAGCCTAATGAAATTTGTCTTTGTGCTTGTCTGTTTCTCTCTCTGTTTTGGGGGCCTTTGTAAATGCCAGGCTTATTAAAATGCAGGGAGAACCCCATACAAAAGACATTTCTGATGGTCCAAAGGCATGCTTATTAATGCAGAGGTTTTTTGCACAGAGCATACCAGTTTGGGGAGGTTGGCGGTATTGTTTGGGGAGAAGAAAGCAAGCCTCACTGATCATTTTCTTCTCCAGATTTAATCAGAGCAGCTGAAGCAAGCAGGTGCTGTGATTCAGAGCCCACCAAAAAGGGGGGAGGGAGACATCACAGGGAACAACTCATCTGCATGAGGGATTTCTACTGTTTTGGCTTGTTAAATTGCATCACAGCAGTGCTAGGTCCACTGGGAGGGTGGCAAGGAGCTGCTGAAGAAGCATTACACACCAGAAGTCAAAGCCTGCTTTAGCTGCAACAGGATGTTATCAATATCCAGCAATTTTAATCAAAATATTCATTTTCCCATATACATGACCACCACTTCAAACCTACCAAAGTTGAAGGAGCATTTGGACAATGCTCTTGGGCACAGGGGAGGATGCTGTGGGTCCCTTCCAACTCAGGCTATTCCATGATCTACCTCCTTCCGTGATCTCTGAGAGTGCCAGGCTGTCGGCATGGAAAAATATAAAGGGTTGGGACAGAGATCCTCATCTACAGCACAGCCCCAAGTTCTTCCAAACTCATTTCAAAACACAGCAAGATCAACATCCAAAGCAGCACAGCTGCAAAGGGAGGGTTTGCCACAACAGGGTCCTAACACTGGGAAACCAAAGTGCTGGCAGTCTACAGATGTGGAGCTTTCACCCGGTCCTCGAGGACAGAGTGACACTGACAGCAGTAGCAGCCCAAGCACACTAGCTTGGGTCTGGGAAAAGGGGGCAGAGGTAGAGATTTGCCCCTGGGCCCTGTAAGTACCTTTATTCACCTCCAAGGAGCAGTTTGCATAGTTGCAAAAGCAAACAGAGGAGTGGGTCGTGCAGGGGTTGGACTCCACCAAGTCCTTGTTTGCAAGACATGTGAAAATCTCCACGAGGCAGTAGTGTAGTGCTTCCCTCGAGTTTCAGACCAAAGGGGAAAGCCCACACGTACCTTCTGCCCAAGGCTCCTGCTAACAAGTGTTTCTCGAGTGCAATTTGTATGCTGTTGGCAGCAGAGCCCTTGGAATTGTTTACTCAAGAGCAGCTTCTACTAACCAGCTTTTAACACTGGCAACAGAGCTGGGTCCACCCAGCTGGCTTTTTTTTCCACACTGCTTGCACGTTTCCACCTGCTATGCTATGAAAACTATGAGAAAAATGCCATGTGTTTTCTTAGGAGATTTTTCCTTCTGAGAAAACGTGGGAACCATTGCTATGGTGCCTCAGCCAAGAGAAGGAGGGTAAGCACAGAGACACAAGGGGAGGATCGAACAGTGAGCCCTGGGAACTGACCAGCACAGAGAACTGAGGGAAAAGTACCCCAGAGAGACACGGCTGCCAATTCCCTTGGTACTAATTTTTCTCTCTCTACTCGATCTAAGCTGATTGCAACAAAAACCAACTCTGATGCCAAGGATAAAATACCATGACCTGCCCCTGCTACTGAATAATTCACCTGAATTATGACCCTATGAAGTATCTGATGGCTGTGCAGAAGCACAATAAGGTATGACAATTAAACTCAATGTAAGCATGTTGTAGAACATCACCCAACTTGTTCTGCAGAGCTCCAATCATAGCATACATTCGTGAAGGCCATCCAATTCACATATAAGAAATGTGTGGGTTATAGTCACTTACATCTCCAGTCAAACCCCTGCCAACATCTCCTTCACCTCCTGCAGGTGCAGAGCAGAGCACACCAAAACTATTGGTTTATTTTCTAAGAACATTGCCAGCCAGACAAGGCACCTCATGGGCAAGGGAAGCAGAAAAGCTGAAGCTGGGCTAAAATTGCTTGGTAAGCCTGATTGTTTTCACTTGTGCTCAGAGGGTATTTTAATGGAAATCAGGTGGGCTGAGTCTGGGACCAGGAGTTCAGCTGAGAGAAGGAAGAGCTCCTCAACCCAGGAGGCCGGCAACAGTTTGAGACTTCACAGAGTCTTTATTGTCGACCTTTTGATATTGCAGCCCTGCTTATGCACATAGAAAGATATGATCCCTGGCAGCTCAAATATAGGAAACGTTTCGATGAATCGAAATTTATATTTATATATTTTATATGCCTGGAAAAAGCCATATAACATCCTGTAAGGATATTTCCCACCCCAGAGCTTGCAGAGCTCCAGGACAGTGCTGAAGGGCCAATGAAAAGATTGAGGTTTTTAAAAATGGTACATGACTTTCATGGGATTCATCTCCTTTTTGAAGGTCAGCATTTTCAGATTCTTTTCAGCACAGAATATGGAGGATCTGTGCAAGGGTTAATAGGACATCACAGGGCTCTGGACAAATCCTTGAGAACCAACATTATCATGGATGATCCAAGGAACTCAGGCACGGCTACATCCCTCTCTCACAGGGCAAGGCTGCAGATGGGAACATGGAACATCAGCCAACTTCAAATGGATATATATATATATATGTGATACATATATATATACACACACTCATAGAACCATGGAACCCACTGCCGTACTATAAAAATATATTGTTATATATAAAATATAACAGATAATTTTATATTTAGGTAATCTATATAATTTAATAATTTGTATTTATTTTTCTAATATATAGTATAGTATTTTAAGATTTTTCTCCACATCCAGGGGATCACAGAACACCCTAAGTTGGAAGGGATCCACAAACAGAATCAGAAGAAAGAATGGATATTTTTAGTAGGAGCTTAGTCATCCCACCTAGGGTTTTCTTCACACTTCAAGGAACACATCAAGCTACGTCCAACCAAAGGCAGGAATTTTGGGATTTTCCATGGAGATTATTTCTACCTTTTCCCTCAGGTTACCAGCTGGAGGCTGTGGGAAGCCAGATGAGGGAGACCATGACAACTTGATAGCCCCAGTAGATGCCCTTCTGGGGTGCTCTCAGGCCCCAAAGCCATCCTTGGCTCTGATCTCCCACTTTTTCCAGCCCCAGAGCCCACCAGATGGTGCTCTCGGTATTAGTTAATACCAAGTTAATTTCTGCCTTTTCCTTCCACAGAGAAGTTCCAGCACAGGTAGGGTGTGGAGAAACACCACCAAGAGCAAAAGATTTCTGTGCTTTCCTAGAGACCCATCTGGATCATGTGCCTCCATCTCATGTGGCCCAAAAACCAGAAACATGTTTTTGAAGCATCTGGAGGGGATGGTGGATTATGGCCACACACCTTCAAGCCCTAATACAATCCTAATTGTTGTGCCATAGTGTTGAGTCAAAGCACTGGGAGAGACAGGAAAAGTAAAGGCAGTGGGGAACGTGAGCATGATCCAATACTTGGGACATTGGTCTATGTGCCATTGGAAACCCTCTGATTCACTGTTTCTTGAAGCCCCCCCCCTCCACAGGCCCACCTTTTCGAGTTTTTCTGGAGTGATAACTCACAGACACAACAACTGGCTGGGATATCAGAAGACTCTGACATTTCAGCTTGCTAGAGATATGAAATGTGTCCTATTCTATAGGCAGATGTTGCAATTAACAGGGAGAGGCTGCACTGGGATGCTGAGGGATCCCCAACACAGCCAGCCTGCACCAGCACCCATGCACTGCGAGTTCTGATCAACTCTGAAGTCCCTTTCAGCCTTTGTTTCTCCTCAGTTTTCTATCAGAGGAATGCCTGCAGTTCCCATGCCCTTGGCAGACTACAATACTCATAATTATACCAAGTCTGGAGAACTGGGCTAATTGTGGTGTTGATCCTTAGTTGTTTCTTCAGCCCAGCAGGATGGCCTGTTCTCCCTCCACGCTTCCAGCTTAACAAGGCTCTCTTTAATTTCTCCTTAATAAAACTTGGGGCAAAGGGGAACGTTTAATGTGCAGTTAAATAAAAACCAGAAAGTGCACCATACTGGCTCACTTCCTAAAAACCAAATGCCTGTTCTACAGCCATCCATGGGATGTCAGCAGCAAAATCCAACCTCAGGCACAGAAGCCTGAACACTAAGAAAACCAGCAGCTAACTCAAGGGCTTTTGTTTGTTACCAATAACACGATTTTATCGCTGAGGAGCCGGAAAAGGGAGAGCTTTAAAGGTTCCCTACGTGGGTAAGCAGGAGTGCTGCAGCCATTTACGCCCATAGTGGGCTCGGCTGCCTCTGATCAGAGCATAGTTAATAACAGATCATAAAGTGGGTTTACCACCACAATTGCCAGTCTCTGAAGGTTACTAAAAGCCTGTTTGAATGAGCACAGGCAGATCTGCCTGGTTAGTTGGAAATCACCATTTTCTTTGTGGTTTAGTGGAAACCTCTGTTTCTGCCCTCATTGAAATGGGTGAAAATCAGGAGTGGAGCGAACAGAGCCAACCTGCTTTTGTCCAGAACCAGTTAAATTTGTGTGATTATGCTATTTGTTTGCTCCATCCAGAACTATGCCATCAGCTCCTTAAATAATTCTAAAACTTCTCTATTTTATGAAAACTCCTTATAAAGTATCTCCACGCTGGACAGGGCTAATTCAGCCTTGGGTGGGCAGGCCCTGGCACAGGGTGCCCAGAGAAGCTGTGGCTGCCCCATCCCTGGGAGTGTCCAAGGCCAGGCTGGACAGGACCTGGATGTCCAGCTTGTGCCAGGGCCTCATCCCCCTCACAGCGAAGAATTTCTTCCTAATATCCAATATAAACCTACCCTGAGGGTGGTGACCAGAGAAGTGACATTCCTCCTTCTGGAGAGGCCAACTCCATCTTGCACACACACTTTTCCATTTACAGCCAAAAGGAGAAAAAATAAAAAGATCCATTTCCATTGTTCATTTAGCGCTTTGGTTTCTCTCCATTTTCCTTGCCTTTGTCTGTGTGGGAATGTGCATTTGTGGGAATGTGTAACGTATTTTAATGTTAGCTGCAGTTGTTTAGTGAGTCCCCTTCTGAAGCCTTATGGACCACCATGGGCTGAGAAACTGGGATGGAAGATCCAACAGAGACAGCCTCGTGCAAATCCAGCATCATCCCTTTGAAGTCCTCGGGGCTTCCACAGCAGCCAGAAGTAATTAGTGAGAGAAAAGGATTGTAGGAGCCGTGCTGGCTCCACGTCAGTGCTTCCCACTGGCTTGGAATAAAGCAGAGCTGAGCCAATGCTGAGCACTGTTGGAATTACGACACCAAACATCCAATTATTCACTGAGCCTGCCTGGGGCTCACAGACAGCAGCAGCACTCACCCCCATCAACCTCCCACCACACCAGGACCAAAATCACACCCCATCCCATCTAGTTGGGTGGCTGCAGGCTCTGATTTCCACAGCAGACCGAGTCCAAGGCCTGGATGGATGGGGCTTGGAGCACCATGGCCTAGTGGAAGGTGTCCCTGCCCATAGCAGAAGGTTGGAATGAGACAGTCCCTAAGATCCCTTCCAACCCAAACCACACTGGGATTCTCTGAAGACCAGCACAAGTAAGAATTACCATGTGACTTTTTGTGGCTCCGTGATATGTAGGGAAAAATCAGTACAAAATAATCAAAAGGTTTCTCCTCACCTTACTAAACCTCTCCATTTGTCAAGTGCTCCCTCTGCCATGGGGTTCTGAGCCTCAGTAACCAGGATCACACTTTCCCCTGGATTCTTGCAGTGTCTCCTCCATATGATTTGGGAATTCTTCTTGCCTTTTTCTCTCCTCTCTGTAAAGCAAAGTCGGTAAAGTTAATGGCAGTGCCTACTGCTCAACTAGCCAGCTCTCCTGTGGCTCCCTCACTAACAGATACACTCGCAGTCAGAGATGTCACCTTCCCAAAGACAGTGCCTGGGAATATCCCTCCTCCACCACTGAACTGTACATCAGGTCTGTGGGGTGGCTGGAGGAGATCCAACCTGGGGGTTGGGCAAGATGACTTTTAAAAGTCCCTTCCACCCCAAACCATTTCAATCCCGTTTCAGTCCTGTCTCTCCCATGTTTCTGACTCAACATTTCACAAGAACTTCCAGCCAGTATAAAAACTTTGACTTTTCTCCCTGATCTGGAACGAAAGCAAATAGAAAACCATCAGGAAATTTCATTCCATGCGACAGGAGTTTGACTTTCTGGACAATCTTAACTGCTGTCAAGAAGGGTGATTGGCTGAGACAGCTCATTCCAAGTTTTCAAAGTGCATCCAGAGGCTCCAAGCTGGTAGCAAGTCCCCCAGCCCTTGCATCTACTGCCAATAACTTGCGGATGGAATTTTTCAGAGTCCCCTCAAAGAACCGAATATACAGTTCCCAAAATGCCTGAGGTCTGTAATTCTGGTAGACTCCTTTTGAAGAGTCCCAGCCCTTTTTTTGGTTGTTTTACAATCTGCTTTAGATAACCAGAGCGGGCCTCTCGCTCATGGGATGCATTGTTATTAGTGTCACCTCCCACCAAGAAAAGCAAAGAAGAGGGGGAAAAAAGCCACATGAAGATATTAAAACGAGGGACTGGAATGTCTACAAACTGCTGGAAGAGTTCATTCTCAATTCACACATCCCTATTTATTGTCGAAAACAACTATATAGCTATTTATGGCATTATAAGGCATTACTCGGTTTCTGCTCAGCCTCAGATGGATGGTTGGCCCATATGTCTCATGCTCTGCTTAAGTAGGATGGAAAAAAAAGACCCAAAGAGAAGTGAATCGACCTTTTGTGATGGGCACATGTGGTCCCAATGTGCATCCCCATCTTATGGGAAAGCCTGCTAACAGAGAAAAGCTGCATTCTGTGGTTCTAGACAGGCTTCTTTAGAGATACCTTATAGATACACAGACACATCTATGATAGATATGTATGTAAATATACCCAGAGAGAGAGAGTGTGCAAGAAAGAGCTTTCAGTATTTCTTTTCTGAAACTTGCACAGCCCACCTGGCCAGATGCAGATCCCTGGGCAGCAGTGATTTATTGTGGAGCAAGGATGCTGTTCCTTGTGTGTTGCTGGACGGTGAGAAGCTGGGGAGCAGAGAGGGATTTAGAATATCCCTCAGTTTGGCAGGGAAGGTCCTGGGACAGAAAGCAGAAACATGGAATGGTTTGGGCTGGAAGAGACCTTAAAGCCCATCTCATTACACTCCCTGCCATGGGCAGGGACACCTTCCACTAAATCAGGTTGCTCCAAGTATTTCCATGGATGGGGCAGCCACAGCTTCCCTGGGCAACCTGTGCCAGGGACTCCCCACAAGGAGAATTCCTTCCCAATATCCCATCTAACCCTGCCCTCTGGCAGTGGGAAGCCATTCCCCCCTGTCCTGTCACTCAAGGCCCCTGTAAATAGTCTCTCTCCATCTTTCTTATAGCTCTCCTTAGGCCCTGGAAGGTCACAATTAGGCCACCCCCAGAGCCTGCTTTACCAGCCTGGAAAAAATGACCGATGTGAAATGACGGATAGATTTCTGTGCATCGTCTTTTCCTTATGTGAACTTTCTAACCTGCATGCAGAGCTCAGATCCTGGTGATGGGTGAGACACAAAGATTTTGTGATCCAGCCATATCCACCAGCCTGTGCCCTGCTGTGCAAAAAGCAGAGCTGGGTGCTGCTCCCTGGCAAGCCAAGTCTGTCCTCCTGTGGAAAAGGGATGCCTGGAAATGCCTCCCCTTAATTTAAAGCCCACCATGGGCCTTTATGCACCTCCTTCTTTAGCTGAAGACCTACAATTCACCTATTTTGCAGGGACAGAACAAATAATGCTTTGGAAATATTACAGCTAATCAGCAGGACATCTCTAGCCTATGATTAATTTGGATGGTGAGCAAAATAAGTAGGAACAAAATCAATTTGTCTCCTTGCTCCAAACATTTTTCTCCCAAGGAACCCATGGTCACTTTGTTACTAGGAAAGGAGAAAGCCATGAGCAAAATCTGGTGCTTGGCTGAATTAGGGCCAAGAGCCTCCTAATAGTAAATCCCTGTCTGCAGGGACTGAAAAACCCTTGGACAGGATACACTGAAGCAGAGATCAGCCACTTCAGAAAGTATTTTCCCCTAGTGAAACTGTAGATTTGTTCATTGTGAGGCCAAAAGGCATCCATGTATTTCTGTATATTGGAATTTTTGTGGCAGTCTGGGGGATAAAAGCACTTATTTTCCTTTTGGCTTTCGTGTTGGAGGTGGGTGTCCAATGTCCCTGCATCTTCCTGAACCTTAGTCCTTGGGAGATCTGCAGCATGGCCCCATCCAGTGACCCCTGCAGCAGAAAGAATTAATCCTCCTTGCCATGCAAGTACACACACACACACAGAGCAAATCCCAAAGGAGCAGCCCTGATGTAGTGATGATGTCTGGAGGAGCACATCAAGCAGGGAGCCAAGTGATCCCAAGTGACGAGCAGCCTCCAGCCCGCAGGGCAGCTGACTCAGGAGCCAGTTACACTCACACTATCAAAAACACTTCCCCTCATTTGCCATGGACTGTGGCTTAGAGAAGGCTCTCAGCCCACCCTGTGGAGCAGGCAGCTCTTGTGGATGCTGTGAATCCCGGCTGCTTGCTCTCCTGTGAGGTGTTTTTGGTAGATGGGGATGCCACAGCCCAGCTACTGCCCTTTGCTAGGGCAGGGCTCTCATGAATCTCCTGCTCTCCAGTAGGAGAAGAGGATGGGTCAAAGGACGTGCCAGTTCTTTGCAAGCCCAAGGGACAAACTGCTGTATATGGAGACTCCCATTGGAGAGAGGCCAAACAGGGAGTAGAGGAGGGGCTGGAAATTGAAAAATAGTGGAAAAATAAGAAAATAAATGAATAGTTGAATTGGAAAATATTACGAAACACCACCTTTCTTCCCCAGCCTGTTCAGTTTTCAGCTCCTCATGACAAGAAGGACACTGAGGGGCGGCTGGAGCATGTCCAGGGAAGGGAATGGAGCTGGGGAAGGGGTTGGAGCACCAGGAGCAGCTGAAGGAGCTGGGAGGGGCTCAGCCTGGAGAAAAGGAGGCTCAGGGGGGACCTTGTGGCTCTCTCCAACTCTGTCTGACAGGAGAAGAAGCCGGGGGGGGTCAGGCTCTGCTCCCAGGGAACAAGGGGCAGGACAAGAAGAAAAGGCTTCAAGATGTTCCAGCGGAGGTTTAGGCTGAATATTCAAGAAAATTTCTTCATGGAAAGGTTGGTCAGGTGTTGGAACAGGCTGTCCAGAGAGGTGATGGAATCTCCATCTCTGGAGGAGTTTAAAAGCCATAGGGATGTGGCACTTGAGGACATGGTTTAGTGGTGCCATTGGCAGTGTTGGGGAACGGTTGGACTTGATTGTCTTAGAGTCTATTCTAAAAGACAAATTATCATGCTATGATTGAAATCAGAAACCTTTTTCCCCCTGCTTTTTCAAAGGAGCTGAAAATGATCTTTCAATAAGGCCACAATAAATACCAAGGAGTCTCAAATATTTTCATTAGAAGCCGCCATTTGTTGTAGAAACAAGAGGAAAAATTCCCAATACATATTCAAAGCCTATATTTCCCCCTAGCAAACTCCAGAATGGTTTTCAACGTTCTCTGGAAGTTTTACAAGTCAAATTATTTTAGTATGAGATAGTATTTCTGCAGCATCTATTGATACTGAACATGCTGTTTAAATAAGCCAACTCATACCCTTAAACGACCAGCACAGAATCATGGAATCATTAAGGCTGGAAAAGACCTCTAAGATACTATTTGCTGCTGGCTTTTTCCAGGGATAGGAGCATGGCTCCATAAGGCTATTAAAGGAAACATTTCCTGAATGTTTGTTCTTTTTTTTCATACTATAGAACACCCAGTAAATGACTGAAAAAACCATGTTGTTAAAAAGTTCCACAAGTACTACACTTTCTTTTCTTTAGATCAGCCCATAACTCTTGCAGCAGGGGAAATTTCTGTGGCTAGAAAGGATAATGAGGACCAGGGTTTGACTAAAACGTCCTTATGCCCATGGATGGATGCTGTGGATTCACTGATTTGGAGTGGAGATCATTTTTGAGAGTTCATAAGAAATGGGCCTTCACAAAATCAAACTGGTTTGGGTTTGAAGGGACCCTAAAGGTCATGCAGTGCCACTCTCTGCTGTGGGCAGTGACACCTTCCACTACCCCAGGTTGCTCCAAGCCTTGTTCAACCTGGCCTTGGATACTTCCAGAGATGGGGCACGAAGGCTTTGTTCATAGGCATATTTCTTTGCATTTGCAAATAAAAAGTAATTTTTCCCACTTTAGCAGTAAATTTAACTCAGCTGAAAGCAGAAGCAATTGGATTATTCAGAATGTACATAGGAGCTGAAAAGATGTCAGGTTTCCAACACCCTGCTCCATGCTCCGTATAAATCTGGGAACCAGCTATGTGTAAGATAGAGAAATTCCTGGGGACCATCCAAAATAAAAGCCATTCTCCCACTATAAGTAGACTGAAACTAGAGCTGGAAATCCAACCCTCTTAAAAACCGTGCTGCGGTTTGGATGAGATGCCCTGAGTCTGGATCAGCAGACTCTCATTTTGATGCAGGAACCCAAACCAGATCTATTGCATAACCCTGCTTCAGACGGGGCTGAAAAACTCCTGAGAGTGACAGATTTTCCAATGTTTTCCTGCTTGCAAAATGGCTGCAAGTCCTGGTTTGAGCCAAGAAGCACAAGCACCTCTGGCAAAATCTGTCAGTGTCAAGCCTAGGACCATTTTTCAATGCAGTTATGAGCCTTTCTGAAATCTAATTCCCAATCAAACTACACCACAGCAGTTTTCCATTGCTTTCTTGGAGGCTAGTTCAAGCACAATGTTCTGCACCCTTTTGGAAATCTGGTTTTGGGGGAGTTTCCTGTGTTTGCTTGGCTCCCCTTCCACTGACTGCTGTTAACGTTCCAGGCTGGTTTGCAAGCTGCAAAACATTCCCATTTGCAAACTGAGCAAGTTTTAATTACTCCCAGAATTTTGCCTGGGAGGGAAGAGCCAACCATAGAAGGAAACAGAGTATGTTTAGTCTAGATATGAAGAAAAAGTTCTTCCCTTTGAGGGTGGTGAGGCCCTGGCACATGTTGCCCAGAGAAGCTGTGGCTGCTCCATCCCTGGAAGACCAGGTTGGACAAGGCTTGGAGCAATCTGGGATAGTGGAATGTGCCCCTGCCCATGACAGGGGGTGGAACAAGATGGGCTTTAAGGTCCCTTCCAACCCAAACCATTCTGTGATTCATGTTAATCAGATAATGAGGGTAATTGCTCTCAATACCAAATACACGAGTTAGGCCATGAAGTAAAAAAATAAACCTAAAGCACTTTTTGGATTATAGAACATGCTCAAGAAGGCAGGAAAATTTACTTGGGAGCTTTTTCTCACAGTCTGGGTCTTTCTTATGTAGCCTGTCTGCACATAACCCCATCACCTCCCCACCCTCCATCCCCAGCCCCTATCTCTGCAACAAGGACCTTTGCCAAATAATACTTCTAGTCATATCTGGAGGACAAGGCATGCAATGCTCTGGTGCATTCAAATAAAGATTGGAAATCATTTCCTTACAGGAAGGAGCTATCCCAGTTTGCCTTCCTTTCCTTTTGATTATACAGCTCAGATTAGGGAGAGTCAGGAAATTACATCGTCTTAGGAAAAATAATATTTTTTTTAAAAAATTAAAAAGGAAAGAGAAGAATATCGGGGAAAAGGACATTTTTTCATTTCCTGCCAAAAACAATCCCCCAACTTATTTGAGGTTTCAAGGGCTTAGTTACATTACTTTCTTCTTGGTTTTTTGTGTTTATTTCCTTGCAAGTTTCACCCTAACAAATGCCACTTTTCACATGCTCCTTGTTTTTATACAGAGCATGGGTCCCTATAAAAAGGCACAATATTTTCATCCAATTTAATATTTTAATATTAAGATGGATGGATACTGACAGGGAAACCAGAAGCCAACACCTGCCCCATAATAAATCCTGATTACTGTTGAGAAGACTAACCTCCATCTATGGACAGAGACATCAGAGGATGGTTTGTTTGGAAGGGACCTTAAAGACTGTTCAGTTCCCTGCCTTGGTTAGGGACACCTTCCACTAGACCAGGTTGCTCCAGACCCATCCTTTGTTCTGAGCATCATCTGAGCAAAGACAAGCCTTTCTGGGTAATAAAGAAGGACAAAAAGAAATCACCATCAAACACATTATGCCTAAACGCAGAATTTATGATTCTACAATCAATTGCTGTTCAGTCAGTGCAGATAAACCTGTTGTTTTATATCACTGCTGCTTACAAAACTTGGTGGGGAAGAGGGAAAGAGCCAAGATTCTGATGGGTGGAGAGAAAACACAGCTGAATTATTTAACGTCAGTTTTAGATTAACCACACCATGGGAACGATGGGACTGGGCGGGTGAAACATGTTCATCAAAATGATTTATGTCTGGCTTTTGTAAGAAGATACTCCATGACAGGCTGTACCATGCTCAGTTTAACTCAACCTGGATGGTCTTAGCACTGTAGTTTATGTATAAATATGATTTTTCTTTTGTTCTGATGTGGCAAAAAGCAAGTCAGCTGTGTGCTGCACCCATTTGTATCCTAGCAAATACACACAAACCTGACACAAAGCACAACTCCCTTTGGGAGCAAGGTACCACCTTCACTGCCAGCTGCAAAGTGAGCTCAGCCAGCTCCCAGCTGGACAGCAGAACAGAAGGGAGCAGCCCCCCCAACTTTCTGATCAACTTTCCTGGCTTCAGCTTTTTCACCTGTTATACACTTGAAAAATACTCACCCAAACCCTTTGATGTTGCTGCTGCCTTGTCCTTTCTAGGGAGAGGAATAAAGTTTGAGCATCTCTGTCCCAAGGAAGAGTGATGTCACCCTCACAGCTTATCTAAAACCCATGGGCAATCCCACTCCCTGTGAGTTTGATAATGGTCCTTCAGTGTTTCCTGTAAAAGAAACACTCTCACCTGCAGGTTTCATTATCATATTAAAGGCTATGCTTTGCTGGCTGGCCTGGGATGATGGGGCAAGACAGGCTAGAAGAGCCTGAAGAAGAGGAGGTTCCAGGGAGACCTTAGAGATCCTTCCAGGCCTAAAGGGGCTCCAAGAGACCTGGAAAGGGGCTTTGGACAAGCAATTTTTTTGTCATCAGCACTGATGGTGCTGTGACAGACAGTGATGGCACAGTGGCTGTTCAGCACAGACATGGGATGGCCAGGCCCAGCAACTGCTTTCCCCAGGCAGCCTCCAACTTTCCTTTTGTGCTCCTCTCCCAGCTCTGCTGCTGCAACCCATTGCCCAGACAAGCTCCTGGCTACTCATTTTAAATATCCCTCCCCGGGAATGCTCCTTAGATAAGAAACTTGGAACGACATCCACCAAAGCCTTTGTGAACTTTGGCACATGGGCATTTGAGACAGGCTGGAGAAAGTCTGTCTCATCCCCAACATAACGAGTATCTTCAGACCTAGGTGAACACAAAGCATCAATTTGTTTTCTTTTGCTATTACTGGAGATCAAAACAAAGCCCAGAGTACAAGAGGGTTCTCCAGTGTGAGCAGAAAAATGGGAAGGGGTCAAAGCAGCATCATTAGCAGAGCAAGGTATCTCACACCAGCTCCCACATCCAAAGCCGGGTGCCCCAGCCCAGGAAGCCCCTCTCCCACCTTCCATCCCTTCTGAGAGGAACCCGTGGGGATCCCAGGTCCACCCCAGAACTGTAGGATCATGACCACACCGGCAGCACCTGCAGCATCCAGGGCAATACCACCACCACTATGCTGCAACATCCCAGCAATGCAAATCCCTTTCACCAAACATCCCAACGCAGCAAACATTTTGGCAGGGTAAGTCAATGTGACTTGTAAGTTCCGGTGGAAACACAGGGTTACTCCTGATCTGGTAAAACAGCCTGTCCCAACTTCATTTGTCTCTTTGGAACACCACCCTCACACAACAAATCATGCTACATGTCCTGCAGAGCAAACCATGGCTCTTCAGACCAGGCAGTCTTTTTTCCAAAGGGTTGCTCATCATATTCCAATGCTACCTAACCCTAACCCAACATCATCACAATAGAGTGTTTCCCACTTCCACATTAATTTTACCTGTTTTTTTCACTAAGAAAGCAAACCAGTTTTTAAGAAATTAAATTAAACCAAGAGCAAAATCACTACTTTGCTTTCCTCACAAATCCTCTTTCCCCTTTTTCTGGTAAAGAGATGGAAAATTATATGGGAGGTGGAAGGAAAAATTATTATTTAGAAAAAAAAACAACACCCTAGCTTAATCCAAAATAGCTGAATTTCGATGCTTCTCCTGGGGTCACCTCAATCCTCCAAGCCTCTCACCCTGCAGTGATCTGGGTATTTGCTCACGCTTCTGGATATTTGCTTTTCCCACAGCCCATGGGAAAGGCAGAGGTTGCAGATGGAAGAATGGGAGGCAAGGGGGAATTGGATCCTTCTGAAGAGAAATGTGGCCTTGTGGAAACTGAGATGGCTGTAAGCCTCTAGCAGCTCGTTGCTCCACAGCAAACAAGCTGGTGGTGTCCATCCAACGACAGGCAAACATCTAACTTGGAGACCCTCCATTCCAGAACAACGGCACCTGTTGAATGTCCCAGTCTGCTGGACAAGGAGAACATCACACAGAATTACACACAGAATTAATAGGGTTGGAAAAGACCGTGGAGATCAAGTCCAACCTTTACCTAGCTTAACAACCTACCCAACATCAGTCTAACATCTATACCATCTAAACCATACCACTAAGTTCATCATCTAACCTATCCTTAAACACATCCAGGGACGGTGACTCCACCACATCCCTGGGAAGCCCATTCCAGTGGGGGATCACTCTCACTGTGAAAAAGTTCCTCCTGATACCCAACCTAAACCTCCCCTGGCCTAAACCTCCCCTGAAAGAGGGGGACACATGCAGAAGCCCTCACCATCCCTGAGAAAGAGCAAGAGGGAGCCAGGGCTGTGTTGGCCATGCACAGTTGCCCACAGCATGAGCTGTTCCCATGAAAAACTGATGGTTTTCCTTAAAGGGTAACAGTTTCCCCATGAGAAGACCACACAAAAGAACTCAAGGACCAAGTCCAAGATTGCAGTATCTAACCAGTCCAATTTAAATTCTAATGTAACATCCAACTGGCCTTCATCCCACTGTGGGATGTGTAATTCAATTGAGTCAAACTCGAGCACATCAGCGGGGTGGGCTGTCCACCTCAGACAAGGAAATCCCCTCAGGATGCTCTTCTGCTGCCCAAGGTCCTTGGGCCAAGCCAGTGCTAGCTCCTGCATCCATCCCTGAGACACCAATGAACAATCACAGGGATTTTTCCAACTTGTCGCCGCTCCCTGTCTCACTGTACAGGGATTCCTGTGACTCTCCATGCACATGGAGATTTTATTTTTTCCTTCTTTTTCAATTACATGTTCCATTAACTGCCTGCACCTCCTGATTTGCTGAAGACTAGCTGAGGTTTCCAAGCTGAAGAAGGAAATAAAGCAGTGAGCTATTGCCATTTACAGCTGTCATGGGATGATGCAAAACTTAATTAGTTGTTTGAGAAATGCTTTCACTAGCAGGGAAAAAAGGCTGGGGAAAAGAGAAATCCCTTGCTGAAGATAATTTTCACCCCATCACCCCCTTGATTTTCTTTTAAATCAATGCCTGAGGAAGTGGAAGCCCTCAAAGTGTGTCCAGCTGATGATAGCTCTAGGCTCTTTGCTAGAAAAGGCTCCTACACTCCTTCCAGAAATGCCATTGCTGCTGGCCCTTCCCACTGTTCGCTCTTCTGACCACACACAAATCTAACTGAAGGCAAAAGAGCCACACTGTGGGGCCAGGAGATCTCCCTCTAGCTTTATGCATGGTGGGATCTCAGCAAGACATGGTGTTATTTGAATCAGAGCCCATGCTTGGAAGTCGATCCCTTCAGCCTTCCCTTGGTTGGCTTCAGGACCAGAAGACCTCTTGGGTCAGCTCTCCCCCTGACAGGCAGGTTTAGTCAACACTCCTCAGGATGACTTTTTTGGAAGTCATCCCATTCCTGACCAGACCATTCCAATAAGATCTGCTGACCTGCTGCAATCCCACTGGGAACGACCGCTCTACATGACTATTCCTTGAGGATGTGGACACCTGTAGATACAAGACAGCCCACTCCAGTTCACCTCTGCTGAACCCAGTGAGGAGTGGCTGCAGCTCACCACCAGCCACCACCACCCCAGTTCCAGCAGCGCTGGAGGCACTCGACCAGTCCCACACCTGCCTGTTCTTCCCTGACCACAACAAAGACCTCTCCTTTCCCCAGCTCAGCCCACGTGGACTGTGCACAATGTCTCAGAGACCACCCAGTTCGAGCTGCAGAGCATTCAGCAACAGATAAAAATAACAATTGCATTAAGCAAGGCTCCGCTCCTTGCCAGAAAGATTAGCAGTGAGAAAATTCCTCCTTTAGAGAGTTTTGCAGCCAAGGACCAGCCCTCAGGGTTCATGACCGGTGGCACACCCCATGCACGTTTAACAGCTATGGGGGAAATGTGGAAAGAATGATGAGGCTGGGGACTTCCCCTAAATCTTGCCTTTGCCCTCATTCCTCAAAGGGAGAGCATGGTCAGGTCAGTGATCCCAGTAAGATCAAGGATGTTATAGGGGAGCTGGTGACAAGAAGGCTGCACCAACTGGAGCATCATCTCTCCCTCCAGTCCGTTTGCTGTTAAAAACAAACTAACCTGAGGGTATTAAAGAAGAAAGAAGAACCACCTCATTTGTTTGTCAAACAGATTTCCACTGAGCATCTCTGAGAAGGGGTCTGTATGTGTCAAGTGAAGAGTGTGTTGTATGATGAAGAGCCATAAAAAGGCAAGAGCCAAACTATGGATCACAGAGAAAAATATTCCAGGGAGGTGAAAGATCAATACTGACACACATCCCCTTCAAATATTTTTACTTTGCATTTCTGCAAAGAAAGGAAAAACAGGCTGGAGACTTTTGTCTCTACACAACCATCAAGTGCTAAAAATTGGCTGTGCAGGCAAGAGGATACGTCCTTTCTCCAAAGCTTTCCAACACTTGCCCTCAAAATAATTCAGGAAAGCCTGCTACAGGCTCTCCTACCTGTTTTTGCTGAAAAGAGTACTTCAATACTAGCCCACAGAGAACACTGTGCTTTATGCATAGAATTGGATTTGTCTGGCTGCCTTTCACCATCAAGTGCAATCAGAAGTCACCTGGCTAATTTTACAGTGCAGTGTGAACATAACCTTTATGTTGCATCAAAAAAAAAAAGAGGCTTCTCACACCAGAATCACAACCAGGTCTTTCAGAGCCATTGGCCAAAGATGCAGAAGGCTGTTATATGCATGAACTACTCACACTTGCTTTGTTTCCTCCTTTTCATAGACAAGACACCTCCAGCCAGTTTCTAATCACTGCCAAGAAGCTGCCTGGTGAAGAAACAGTGAAATGCTGGAACAGGAGAGCAGGCAACAGCAACGTTTAATGATTAAAATAATTTCTCTGAATGTCAGACTATTTGGAATCTGCCAAAAATTCTTCCAAGTGAGTTAAGAATTGCACAGGATGACAACTGTGCATAGACAACCACGACAAAAAAGGCCTCCAAACATGTTCCAAATTAATTAATATTTTCAACCACCACCAAGTCTTCTCCTGAGAGCCCCAGGGCCTGGATTTCCCCGCTTGTGATTGATTTTACTTAATCACAAAGCTTGTTAGTCCCAAGCAAGCCCTCCCAAATTGCATTATGCTTGACCTCCTTTGGATCCCATTCACAGGATGCAGGGATGGTGCCACCCAGACAAATGTTTCCAGTGCCTTTTGATAAGAAATACATATTTTTATTTTATTTGACACCCTGGCAAAAGAACCCACATGGAATGTAAACTCTTGTGTGCAGAGATACATATTTTCTCTGGCTGTTTATAAACACACAGAGCCCAGTTCTTCCCCCACCAGGGTTATATGAGCCCACAATTTATCAGCGTTGGAGAACATACTCCTGATTTACACTGAAACAAGTGGGAAAATTGTTTGCAGAAGAAAACACTAGATTATACAAGCAATTACCATTTGCATATAGACTTGAATACACATGCAACACAATATTTAGATTACTTGTAATAAACAAACTTGCCTCAATACCCACTAGAGCAAACCTGAGATGCAGAGGGGAAGTCAGGGAAAAATACCCAGTGGGAAGGGAGGCTGCTCAGACCTGAAAAATTCCCTTGGCAACACCCTCATTTGGCTGCTGCTTTGACATCCCTGAGCCAGCCCTCACATTTTCTCTGCTGAAAGAGCAGGGCTGGGATGTCACAGATAATACACCCACAAATCCACAGAGGGTTTCCTGGCTTCTCACCAGCTTGTTCCTGCTCTTGGCCAGGTTGGACAGGGCTTGGAGCAACCTGGTCTAGTGGAAGGCATCCCTCCCCATGGCAGGGATTTGAAATGAGATGACCTGTAAGGTCCCTCCCAAACCAAACAATTTAATATTCTGCTGCTCCAAGTTCCTTTTCCTTGCTGCTTCTCCTGCCTTGCTTCTTGGTCTTGCTCTGTTCCACCCCATGTTTGTTGCCCCACAGGATTGTGACCTGCTCATAAGAGTCACCACAGGCAGATTGCTAGGCTGGGTCTACCTTCTCCCACCCAGCTGCTGGCCCAGCCTTCAGTACCTGCAAAAATCACCTGGTGAATCTAATGGAATCAGGCCTGTGGCTTCTGTTCAGAGGCTTAAAAGCTTGAAATCAAAGTATATTAATTTGACAACTGGCATGCATACAGATGAGGCAATAAAGATGTTTTGCATCAAGCATCCTTACAAGACATTAGAGAAGCCACCATTATTTTGACATTAAAAAAAAAGAAGATACTTATAGGGCTGAGCTCCCATCATGATGCATTTTCTGGCCCCAGTTCTGCTGTTATTGTTGAAATAACATGAACACCACTGGAATAAAACACTCTCTATATACATAAATACGTACATATTTATAAATGTACAAATACACATAGAAGAGAAGAGATAAATATCTGCAGGTCACAAATGAGCAGCTTTAGGAAGCTGCAGGACATGAGGGAGGATTTTGTTTAGAGTACAGCTTCCCCCTTCCTCCCTCCAGGAAAAGATCTCAAACATCTGTCCCCCATTCCTTCCAGTGAAGCCAAAAGGATCACGAGCACAAAACTGACACTGCACAAAGAGGTCACACTTTGGCAGGGTAATCACTTGATTTTGGATGGATGAGGAGCACTGACTGTGCTCATCCCCTGGCAGCTCCTGCCTGATGGCGTTAACAAAGCTCTGGCAGTGTGCTGCTCCTCTGTCACACTGATTAAAGGGCTAGGGGTGCCACAACTTGCCAGAGATAAAGTTAATCACTGCCACTGCATCTCCCTCCATCCTCACCATTTCATGTATCTGAATATGGGGGGAGATGCGTCCCTGCTTTAATCCATTTTTTCATAGTCTTATGAAGGGAATTTAGGATCTTCAAGCTTAACAAAGCCCAAAATATTTAGACAAGCAGAGGAGGGCAAAAAAAGGATAAATACACACACAAGTAAAACCCCAGAAGAAGGAGGAAGGAAAAGCTGTATTATAGCAAAGGACCCTGTTAGCACAAGACACATTGCTGGGGGCAGGGGAAGACTGAAGCATGCAAGTGATACTGCAACTGAGAGCCAGGAGAGCTTCCCTCCAGGAGCAGGCAGGGAGAAACCAATGGCAAAACTAGACTGAAACATTTTCTGAAAGGGCTCCTGGCAGGAGAACAAGGAGAGGATTTCTCCCCATGGCCCAGATTAAGCCTGTCCCTCTGCAAACAGAGCTGTCACCACATCCCTCATGGCACACGTGCATCCATACAGGAGAGTCACCCAGGGGCACAAACAGTCTGGAACATCTCAGCATTTGCTGGCTTCTGGTGCTGCATGACAGGACAAGCGTGTGCCCATCAGCCAGAGGGAGAGAGCTGCCACCAGAGGCAGAGATTAGCACAGGTGAGTGCTCACTGCACCCCAGGAAGGAACGTTGTGATAGCTTGACTTCAAATACAACCACTCCTTCGGGAGATTAGAACCTCACAGGAGCACAAAAAGATTGATGCCAATCATCTTCTCTTGCTCTGGGATATTCCTTTGGGAAAGTGCTGCAAGGCCACATGGAAGCACACCCTTCCTTCATAGCAAGTCGTGTGGGTGAGCCTCCAGCATGGCTGCTCTGAAATCCCTGCTGGAGCTGAGCCACAATCCAAACCAGGAATCACACGTGCCAAGCAAATTCCTATCATAAATGTCTGGCAGCCTGATTTATACAGGGCTTCTGCACAATGACAAATGCCTGCCATTTTCCTAGGAATAAAGGAAAAGAGGCCTCTTTCCTTCCATTATCCCTTGGAGGGGAGTTTGTTTTTTTCTTGCTGTTGTTCCAGGCTGGAGGCATAGCACAAAGATGGGGGGATAAAATAAAAAAAACCTCAAACTACAATGCTTTAATACTCCTTTTTTCAGCTGACTCTTGATCCCAGTCCAAGACCATCTTCCCTTTACCCCCAGAAATCCATGACAAGGAAGCCACATTGGGTGGTCAGGTAGCAGCACAGACCAGAAGGTGAGCTGGACCAATGTGGTAGTTACTCTCACAACCATTCTATCTATGAGGCTGGCTGTTGTCCAGCATCTCTGGATAGATCTTCACAAGAACCCAGGAAGACTTGGCATCAAACCTATGCACCAGGGACAAGGTGGGTGCTGCAATCTAGGGGTTATTCTGCAGTTTGTTTGCTTTCATAAGTGAACCACACTAACATGAGGGAGCAGGGCATGCATGGCTTACTGCAGCAGTCTGTGCTTAGGGACACTGCCAAGCACCCCCAGGGAGAAGGTGAGAGCAAACTCACTGTGAAACCCAGCTAGAAAGGTCCTGCAGGAAGAAGTTTCCCCGACTTAAGAACCATAAAATCAAAATCCTTCCCTGGACAATACCCCTTTTGTACAAGGAGGAAAATAGTCCTGAAAAAGCAAAGTTGAAAAACATGAATAGCCAAGCCCTGGGAGACTGGTGAACTCACTTTCCACAGCCATCAGGAGGAAGGTGAATCTGAAATACTCCATCCAGGAAAGGCCCTCAGGAGATTAAAACCTATTTATTTGTTTGGTACTGATTTTCCTGCTCCTTTTTTTTTTTTCCTCAGGAGGAAAGGAACCCTTCTGGTGCAGTCACCCACACGGGGAGCTGGGGCCCTTTTCTGCTTAGCTCCACCTGCCACCCACTTACACACCCCTTCCCTGCCAACATTCCCTGCTGCACACATCCAGCACTGTTTTTCCCAGAGTATCCCACAGACACCTTTCCCCTGATCCAGCAACTCAAAGACTGTGAGCCCAGTAAACTAACCTTTCCCAGTTTAACAAAACTTTCTCCATTCAAGCTCCCTGGACAGTAGTGGGAAAGAGAAAAGAGCCTGAACAATGGGAAGTGCTGCCTGGTGCCCAACAAAGCCTTTGTGGGGGGTCAGGAGCTGCAGAGCATCCAGGTACCCATGGAGACATACACACATTTTGAGAACTAGATGCAAGATTTGGGGATATTTTTCATGGGATGAAATTAATTGCACCACTCAAACACATATTAATTAAAAATAAACAAATAAATAGATTCTCTTTCCAGGCCAGCTCAAGGTGGAGCTGCAGATGTTCCTCCCCCAGTTAAAGCAGAAGATGTGGAGGAAGATGTGAGCTTTTCACGAGGCTGAGCACCACATGGATGCTGCTGACACACATCCCTCATCTGCACACCACAAACACCCCAGGGCTAAACATGCTTCCAGAGGAGACAGACCTCTCACTCCCTTATCCCCCAAAAAAACAGGAACAGAAGAGTAGGTGCCATGGGAGAGAGGAAGCAGAGCAAGGGAACCCAGAAGGATTTGTTCTACCATAACTCCTACTTAACAAATGGCCCTGGACTCAGCCTGAGCACAGTTTGCTCAGTGACACCCACTCTAAGTTTGGCACAGCTGGAGGACACACACCACAGGTCCTGCCCCGGGTCCTCTTCCTTTGGAAGCCAGCAGGACTTTTGCCAACCTCACAAACAGCGGCAGGCTCCAGAGATGGGCTTCTCATCCAGCCACACAGAACTGTTTTAACTCATAAATCCAGAAAAAAAAAAAAAATTGGTGCTTTTGTTGGCTCCCTTTTTTGCCAGGTTAGCGAATTAAATCAGGGTCTGACAAGTGCTGAAGCCAGCATTAGATAAACAGGGAGTGCAGGATTAGAATAAGGATGATAAAAAGGGAAACCTACACCTTTTTTTTAGAGCATTGCATTGTTAGATTGCTTCCAGCTGCCCTCTCAAACCCAAAGTCTGTGAGCCAGTATGGCAAGAAACAGCAAGCTGCTACCAAAATCATCAGGCAGTAAATGCAAGGATTATGGAAGAAAAGAGAGCAAAGCACAGCCTGCCCAAGGATCAAGTTCTGGGTTGGGCAGCCTAAGAACTTGATAAAGCCAGCTAGAAGAGATAACCCATTCACAAAACAAGAAAGGGCTGTCTGCAACCACTGCATTTGGCCTCAAAATCTAAAATCCAGCCCCAAACTCTCTCTGTGGGAGGAAAAAAAGCAGCCAAAAGCAGAAAGTGGGAAGCTCTTTCCATTTTTCAGGTTGACCCTCAGAAACAGAACATAGGAGAACCTAAAATGCTCCTCTTGCAACATCCCCAGGCACCTACTCACACGACAGGGAGCTGATACGTGGCGATCATGATGGTCTTGCACGGGCTCCTGAATCAAGGAATTCAGCTTTTATCCCTCTTCTAGGTTCTGGCATCTGCATATGCAATAGATAAAATAAGTCTTTTCCAGGGGTTGTTAGACAAGAGGCTCAGTTGTGCTCAAAGTGGCAGCCGTGGCATTTGGGGTGGGCGGAACAAGAAAGAGGCAAAATAAAAAATGATTGAGAAATTATGAAATAACTTCAAAAATAAAGCACAAAAAGAAGAACAACATTCTAGGAGCAGATGGAACAGGTTATGTCTCCTCCCTGGCTCCCTCGAGCCACCAGGTGCATCCACTTCTCACTCACAGAGGCTGCTGAAGGACAGACCCACAGCTGTGCTTCATTTACAAACTCCCTCTGTGATTTTGCAAATCCCTCTTTGCTTCTCCAAACACAGCAAACCCAGTATTTCCAGTCTCTTTCTATCTGTACCTACCTCTACCACACTCCTCCTCAGAGGCAAGAAGAGCCCTCACTGCTCAAGACCTCGGGAGCACCAGAGCTTTATTTACTACTAACAGAGGCTTTGTCTGGTCCCCATCTCAGCTCTGAAAGCCCCCGACAACAACACCTGGAGTCCCACTGCACATGCTACTACCAAGCATCTCTTGGACCAACCTCTCCTGAGCTAAATCGTGGACACTGCCAAGACCCAATCCACAAAGGCATCTTTTCTCAGGGGCTTTAGGACTGTATAGGTTCTCATTTCTAAAAGATGCCCAGTTCCTAGCACAGCAATATGCCTGGTCTCCACTCCAAGGTCAGACTTATCCTGCATCCACATGCACAGACGTGCCTAAGTGCAAGTGATTAGACACAGCACAGGCTGGGCAATAATAGGGTGACCCAAATTGTGCTGGGTTTTTCTGCCTGTTTCCTGAGCCATGCATGTTTGCTTTCCATAGCTTATTAGAATTCCAGGATGGTTTATGTTAGAAGAGACTTTAAAGCTCATCGGGTCCCACACCCTGCCATGGGCAGGGACACTTTCCACTATCCCAGGTTGCTCCAGATTGTTCTCTGGGCAGCCTGTGCTTGTTGGCACTGTCCTGGTGTGTCACACCAGGACATATATTTGGAGGACAAAACCCTTAAACACCCCCAGACCCTTTCTCTATCCACTTTTGTCTTGGAGAGGAAGCTGCTGAGCTTTGCAAGCACGGGCTGTCACCTGGACCAGGTTTCCAAATGTCCAACAGCAGCCACCTCAAATTTCCTTGCCCTGGAAATAATCTTTCTGCTGCATCCTCAGGAATTAAACACAGGCGAGTCACATTTCAGCCAGGAGAAAAGTGAAAAGAAAACTTGTCCCCCCTTGGCAGAGAGATACACAGCCCTGGAATTCCTGTTTATAAAACTGCAATCAGTGCAAGTACAAATTGGGTAGACTCAGTCAAGTATAGGAAATTGCCATCAGAATTTCCCTTTTTTCCCCCCCTTAATTTAAAANAAAAATGACTCTTCTTCCCCCCATAAAATAAAAAAAAAAAAAAAAAAAAAAAAAAAAAGGCAATTTAAAACCACTCTGGCTGCTGAGCTTTCATAAAAGCTTTCCAAGTCCTCATTTCTGTGTTGTGTGTCACCATGGAAGACACACGAGATGCAGTGAATTCCCCTGAGTTAATTTGAATTATGCCACAAACCAGATGTGTTCTCTGGTGCACAGAGAATCTTTTTTTTTCCTTGCATTTCAAAATGACTACTGCCACATCCCATTAGCTCTTATTATCCCACTGCATCATCTGACGGGACATAATGAGTCCTGACATCCTCATATATCACCAGGAAGCAACTCCACGTGAGTTGGGAAGAGCAGGAGTGTGTTGTAGGAGCAGGTTTGATGGGAAGCTGGGGCTACTGTCCTGAAGGTATTTGGGAAAGGAGAAATTCCCCTTTCTGCACCAATTAATACCTGGTGATCTGGCAGCACGCTGGAATGAAGGTGGGATTAATCAGTGAATCATATGGAATTTCACCCTCTGGGCTCAGCTCCCAGCTTGTGGGAAAAGACACAGGTTTAAGCAGAAGCTTTGAAAGCAGGAAGAAATCATTAGAAATAAAGAGCCTGGCCCTTTCTGTTAAAGCAGGCTGTGCTTTGCTCCCAGAAATTCCTCCACCAAGCCAAATAACCCAGGGCTGAGGAGGAATCTGCCACAGTGTGATGGATATAAACTCGAGACAGAGCTGAGCAAAATGCACAAGATCCTTTGGGCACCTATTCCAATGGTTAACCCCTTCTTATCTTTAGAGAGCTTTAATCTAACACCCATTGCCTGACCTCAGTTTCCAGTCAACATTCCTGGCTGGGTCTTTTCCTGCTCAGTTCACAGAATCCCAGAATGGTTTGGGTTGGAAGGGACCTTAAAGCCCATCCAGTTCCAATCCCCTGCCATGGGCAGAGACACCTTTCACTAGATCAGGTTGCTCCAAGGCTCATCCAACCTGGCCTTGAACATTTACAGGGATGGGAATGGATTGAGGACACCTCTACATCAAGTTTTTCCTTCCCACTCCTGCCACATCAAGCATAGATGATCATGACCATGGGAAATATACCCTTCAGCACAACCTGATATTGATTTACTCAGTTCTCCTCCACTAGAGCCTATAGACCCTCCCCCTAAGCCCATATCTCTCCATTTCTGCTATAACCCTGACTCAAACTAACCCCAGGTACACAAAGGTCCTTTTGCACACCCAAGGCAGCACATACACAGGGTCATGTTTGATTTCCCCTTTAGGTAAGGTGCTGTAAGAGCTCAGTGCAAGGTAAATTTTCAAGATGTGAGTCACTCTCATCTCATCACATATGGGGGGGGGGGAAACAGCCCAATTTTACAGCACTTCTGGTAAAGGAATGCAGAGAATGTGTCATAAACACTCCTCCCATCAAATAGGTGGTGAACTGAGCCAGGAATGCTGGAAACACCGTATGGGAGAACTGGCAGGAATGACCTGGGTGTTTCAGCCTCTTTCAGTCAAATTGTTTGTTCTTTCCATTCCTCCATTTCTTCTTAGTGCATTTGAGATGTCAAGAAGCTTTTTCTTTGCCTTACTCTCCTGGTGCGCCCCAGTGTCTGCCAGAATTGGAAAGCAAGAAAAAGACCTGTGAAGATATATATATATATTTATATATCTGCCACTGGCTCCCCAATTGCTCTACAATGGGAAATCCCAGCCCAAACCATGCCCAGGGGCTGCACTGCAGAGCACCTTTCTGCCTGTAGGATGGAAGGTGGGTGTTTTCCCACCTTCAGATGATCTTTACCCAGAAACAGGCAAACAAAGCATCCAGCAACCTTTCTTCCCCTCATTAAAATATTTTAACGCTTGACAGGGCATTACATGTGCTTTTCATGAATTTTGCTTCTAGACTGAGTGAAGGAATGCACTTAGGCTGTTTCTCCTATACAAAAACACTGGATTAGCATTTCTCCCTGTGATTCTTAGTGTAATATTGCTACATACAGAATAATACAGGATAAGCAAAAACCTGTAAAAATGTTCCCATAAAATGGCACAGAGCAATCAGCTGTTCCATCTGCTGAGAGGAACAAGGCTCTCGTCCACAAAGCCTTTATGCTTATCAAAAACTCTGCTCTGCAAGATCCAAGTGGAATCCCTGGCCATTGTCCAGCTGAAAACAATGATCCCAAAAAGTATTTGGAGATACTTTAAGGCCAAGTTGGCTGGGGCTTAGAGCAACCTGGTCTAGTGGAAGGTGTCCCTGCCCATTGTAGTGGGGTGGAACAAGATGAGCTTTAAGGTCCCTTTTAACCCAAACCAGTCTAGGTTGCTGTGACTAACCAGTGTCTTAATTTTTGGGGCAATGTTTCTTCAAGACTAGCACTGAAGTGCAGCAGCAACAATCTAGGGTTAATAAGGTAAGTCATTATGTCCAGATTAGTATTAACAGATGACCTGAAGCAAGGGTTATATTAAAAAATGCCTTAATTGAAAAATACAGGCCAGAACCAGTTTAAGCTCCAAACCTCCAGTAATATTCCCTAATTAGAAGGCTTGGACACATAGCTCAGAGTAATGGATGGGCTGTGTGTGCCTCATGGCATGACATGAAGAGATGGGACACGGCTCCCCTCCCCCAGTGCAGGGCTCAGGCAAGATCACACCACTTTTCTTCCTTGCAAATCACATCTTTTTTCTTCCCAGAAATTAATAGACCACAGGCATTCAGGAACTAGAAATCAGCAGGGCACTAACTCCTGTTGGTTGCTTCACTCTGAACTTCAGCTCATGCCCTGAAGCCACGCCAGCTGTTGTCTCAAAAAAAGCAGAGAGAGTCCACAGCTTAACATGTTATGGACTTACCACCCGTCCTCCACAGCACCTGTGCAGGAGGCAGGAGATGTGTCTTCCTTCTTTTGCCCAAACTGGACCCCGAAGGATACCCTGCCCCTCTGTGGGGTGTCCTTAAGATCTTCAGCATTGCTCAGAGGTCTGTGGGAAAGGTCTGCAGAACAGACCACGAGCAGCCTCATCTAAAGCATGAAGTGGTGCAGCCCTGAGCAGGAGGCAGGTGTCAGGTGCCAATGAACACCTTCCAACTTTCACCACACCCTGTGCTGACCATCTCCACCCCATTCATAGACATCCATACAAGTGCCCTGCCTGGTTCAAGTCCCTCACCAAGACTGCCAAGCACAGTCACGGATCCTACAGAACTCTACGCTCCAAATTCCAGGTGGTTTCAGATATAACCAAACCTCTTGCCACCAAAATTATTACAATTCCTTGCTGGAGGCGAGCGAAGCCTCCCCATGAACCTCATCAGAGTCATCCTGCTTGAAACATCTACCTGGCATTTGGGCAAAAGTACTTTTTCACTAAAAAAATAGTCTCATCACTTGTACAAAAGAACTGGAGAAGATCATGAAGAAAGTGGCAAGAAAGAAGGTGAGGAGCTGAGCCTCTCACCCTGGACAATTAGAGATCTACAACAGTGGAAATGAGGGAGAGCAAACCTTTTACATGACAGTTTTTAAAGGTCAGAAAGCATATTGCACCCTCAGTAAAAAGTCTGGGGGAAAAAAACTAAACAAACTCAACGCAATAAAAAACCCAATCCAAACCCTGCAAAACTCCAAACAAACAAAACCAAAACCAAAGAAACTCTATTTTTTTGACTGCAGCATAGTATAACCCATTGCAAATTCAAATAACTTGCATATTTAATTTGTTTATCTGCCGCCCTAAGCAGAAGTTTTGCTACGGTTTGTAATTTCCTTGGGAAAGCAAATTGGAAATCTGATGGAGAAAGCCACAAATGAGAGAAGGCCTTCCAAATTAGAGGGAAAAAAAAAAGCATTTCCTTGAAAAACAAGGTTCATTACTTGGCTATTTCAGTATGCAGGCAAATTTAGGGATTGCTCGGTAGGTATTTCAGATAAAATGGACCGGGAATTGTTACAGGGCCAGCTGATTTGGGTGGTCTTAGCTCTGCCCTGCTCTGTTGGGGTGTGTCTCCATTAAAGGACATTATTGCTGTCCTCCTGCTTCATTTACATAATGAAAATAGATGAGTTGTCAGGCGAGGCACCTCATCCCTTTTCATGCTGTAGGAGGAGAAGGCAAGGTTTTCTCCATCCCATCGCCTTGTCAATCCACCTCAGGTGACAACAGCACACCTGTGTCGGGCACAGTGTCACACCAGCCAGTCCACCTTAAATTCCTCCTGCCCACCGTTCCCATCATGGAATAACTTTGTAATCATCTCCTACACTCCACAGCAGTGGCAGGAATGACCCAGAGCTCCCAGGGCAAGATTAATAGCCAAGCACCACAGGATCTGTAGGGCAAAGAACATCTTCATCGGTAGCAATTTGTACAGCCCCTTGTACAATCACTGATCAGAGCCACGCAGGCTCCAGTCTGACAGAAACCACATTTCCCTGTAATCCCCGTTCCTTTTGTAATCCCTGTGGGCTCCTTCCCATGCCTGGAGAGCTCTACATGCAAGTGCTCATGCGTGACGGAGGAGAATGGTGTTTGGGGAGAGCTGCTGACAGCTGGATGTGCTGAGAGACCACCGAGTCAAAAGCATCTTCCAGCCAACACAGTCATAAGGCTCCAGCATCCCGAAAAAAACACGGTGAAAGCAACAAAGAGCCAACATCTCCATTTGGACAGCATTGTCCAGGTGTTTGTTCCTTCCTCGACACACCGGGGCTCACACAGAGTATCAGAGCAGGTTTTCCTCCATCCCAGATTTATGGCTGGAGAAGATGTCTCCGAGGAAGCCTGTGGGGTTTCTGGTTCTCATCTCCTCCTCCCTGCAGCTGCCGCATCGCTCAGCACTGCAAATCCCATAAATCAGCAGGAACAGCTGGGAGATGAAAGTGTAAATAGGCTGTCAGAGGAGTTATTGACGCTGAAGGGCAAATCCTGCCCTGACAGAAACCCTGTCACTTCCCCTTCTTTAGGAGGGAGGGATGGAAGGCCTGCAGGCCAACATCAGCCCTTGGGATGGGGGTTTCACTGATGGTCCAACTGCTCTGCGTCAGATGGGAAGATGCCCCAGCCCAATCCACTTCCCACTGGCTGATGTTTGGTTTTAGCAGCTCCCCACTATTTAATCACCTCAAATCCCATTCCTACCTCATAGATCCCACGGATTTAAAAGCAAGCAGGATGGTGGTATTGGAAGTAAGGCTAGTGAGGATCAACCATGGAGAGCTGAGAAATCCCAAACACCACATCTGACCATCCTAATAAGGATGGGCAAGAGGAGGAGGAAGGCCAAGAACAGAGACTGATCATTTAATTCAAAACTCTGTTTTAATATCTGTGCCTTCAAATCTGCTGCTCTAGTGTTGTGAGTGAGAAGCCTGGTTTCCTCTGTTAAAGGAAGGGGGAATGAATCTTTCTAAACTGCCTCTTTAAATGATGTGAACTGATTTTAAGGATTTTAAGCACTGCTGCTGCGCTAAGGGTGGAGAGACCAGGATAGTTCCCCCAAGGGGAAGCTGACTCCTGAGGCTTCATGGCTCGGCTTTAGCACACGACAAAATAAATGAAATAAAATTATTTGAAGTAACACTGAACCCCAAATGGAACTTCCAAGGGCTTCACTAGAGTGTTTGTACTCAAATTGCCATGCAGGGGAGCAGCAGGACCAACATCACCAGGTATTTGGTTCAGAACACCAGCTCTTCTCCAAGCACGATACCCTCCAGCTTTTTCCCTCTCTCCTGTCTTGCTTATTTTCACATCACACTTCAGCTTTCCCAGGACTACCCCACTGAAACAGCAGACAGGAGGAATGTGGCACACCGGGTTTGTTTGGATAAAGCAACAAGGGGGATTACTTTTAGCTTCCTAATGGAAAACTGGCACCACTTTTAGCACCGAGATTGATACCAGGCTCTGTAAGGAAAAACTGGATGGAGGGGGAAGCCTCTGAATTCCCCAGAGAGAATTGCTGATTCTTCAGAAGCAGTGATTACGCAGGTTGCCAAGCCGAGGATGACTTTTTCCAAAAATAATTAAGTCAAAAGTCCATAAACGTCAGGAATTTCACTGCAACTTGCATGTCCGAGACACCCAGCAAGGGACCAACAGAGCAGAGCCTGGAATGGTGATGGGACTGCTGCCCCTGTCTCTGGTGGTCCTGGGAGCCAGCCCAGTTTACACAGCCCATGTCAGAGCTCAGGCAATCCGCCTTTTGCCCAATGCCCCCTTGCAAATATTCTTCCTGCTGGTGAAAAGCAAAACAATGGAGAGAGAAAGGCTAAAAGGCACAGAAGGGTAAGTTCACTTCGCTGCTGTATCCCCTGACCCCTTAAGTAAGAACTTTAGCCTGCCAAGAGGGAAACCTAGCAGAGAGGGCTAAATCCTCACACATCACACCCACTGTGGAGGCTCCTTATGCTGTCAAGTGTTGTTCCCTACTGAGACAGTAGTTTTGGGGTTGCTGAGGCAGCCCCTCTGCTACCTCATGGGGGGCAGTGGAAGGGCAGCTCCAATCTCTGCTCTCGGTGAGCAGTGACAGGACCTGGGGGGACAGCTGGAGCTGTGTCAGGAAGGTTTAGGTTGGATATTAAGAAAAGGTCCTTCCCTTGGCGAGTGGTTGGGCACAGAATAGGGCACTGGTCACCCCTCCAAGGCTGCCAGAACTCAAGGAGTGTTTGGACAATACTCAGGGACAGGGTGGGATTGTTGGGGTGTCCTGTGCAGGGCCAGAAGCTGGGACTAGATGATCCTTGTGGGTCCTATTCTATAATCTCTCTCTCTCTCTCTCTGCCAACACACTTTCCTCTCCAGAGCAGCATCTTTTATAGGGAGCAAAGACAGAGAACTGCCACTGTAAAACTACTTTTAAAACCCACCAGAAATGGGCCCAGAGCTGGAAAGATCTGCTGCAGAGGTTTTCCTCCTCAGCTTCCACACAACCAGTTCCTGCTGCCCCATTTCTGGCAGTGCACTTGGGTAGCAGCATTCGGGGGAAATCCTAAGGATTGTGTGTTTCCTGTCACGCAGCAGGAGCAGAGAAGGCGGCTGAGTCCAAACGAGATCTGTGACATGGCACATTTGATATTCAATCAACTCTGCTCAGGCTATTGCTTAGTTGAGATGAAACTCAGGAAATAAAGTACCTCAAAGGGGTTTTTTTGCTTGGAGATGCAGAGTCATCTATGTGGAAACACTTTCAAGGCTCAGTGCTTTCCCCTAAACAACCTCAGGAGGGGAGTCCAGCGACCGTACCAAGGCTTTAGCACAATTCCTAACCAAATCTTATTCTTCCAGTGGTACAGTTTTATTTTTTGAAGTGATAAACTCTAATCTCATTAGCCTGGCTCCTTTAGTAATGCAGAATATCCTCTATCTGATTGGCAAAGCAGGCAGGGATTCAGGAAGTGAGCCTGCATCCTCATTAAAGCAGGGGCAGGATTTTTTCAGCCTTCTCCTGTTTCAACAAGACATTAGTATGTACAATGTGTGCTCTGGAACTAGTTTGGTCTAATCTTCTTTGTTTGCCTTTCAGCTTTTAAACTAGTATGGGATAAGCCTGCTTAGGAAATGCAAGGTTGGCTCATGCCAAGTGAATTATAAGAACCACGGGCTTTGGTTACATGTGACAGCACTTCCAGAAGTAAATCAGGTGCTGAGCAAGGTCCAGGAGAAGAGCTCTGGGATGGGTTTCCATCACCAGTGACAATACAGTGCATTAGTGAAAAGAACTGATGCAAGTAGGGATAAATAAGCCCATTCCAGAATCATGATTATTTTTTCACTAAGCATCTAAAAAAACATTGGCAGCACTTCTCACATATTTCACAGCTTTCAAAGCATCAACTTTTCAAGTTAAGCTGTCCAAAAATCTTTTTATGAATAATTTCAACTTTCTACTTAAAAGAGAAGGGTAGTTAAAATTAATTTTGACATTGATACATACAAAAAATACTCTTAAAATTATATCTATTTCAAACCCTAAGGGAAAACCACCAAATTCTAAGCTCTGAAATCACATTTTCCTTCAAATTATTGAATGCAAGTCTACATTTTGTATCTAGAAAATAGTGGTGATTGACACAGAGTTTCAAATGCTTGACAACGAGTCTTATAAAATGAAGTGCAGCAAAGAAAAATACGCATTTAAAAAACTCTATTCTTAACAGTTAGAAACAACACCATAAAATAGAGGCAATGACACGCAACCAACAAAGTGAGTTCTGAAGGACATAAAATAGTGAGACAGAACTTGGAAGACATAAAGAGAGAACTGGAATTCATCTGGAAAATTGGGTTATCTGCTCCCAAGCACCTCTATGTGTCTCTTCTTCCTTTGAGGAGTTACTCAACTCATGCTGTGGGACTGCAGAGCAGAGCCACTGCTGAATAACTCCCAAAGGTCAGCTGCACAGAGCTGGAACATAAGAATAACCTCTCTTTTCATCAGGCAAACACTCTGCTGGGATATTCAGGCTGGAGTGAAGTTGCATTAGTAAATTCAGGAGTTAGAAGGGAATGTGGCATCTGGAAGGTGCTGCAGGGTTTGCAAACCCACCCTCGTTTGTTTGTGCCAGGGAACACTGGGAGCATTTCCAGAGCACCACAGAGAATGCATTGCTTTGGGGTTCTATTCAGTGCGTTCCTCTTTAGTAAATTTTGCAGACTTTCTGTCTCTTTGCACCCTCCCAAAATCTGGCATCCTGGAAAGAAGTCAGAGGTGAGGCAGAACTGCTCATTAAGGTGGGCTGGTAGGACCAAAAGAAATGCAAATCTGCCCTGGGGACTGCCAGGAATTGCTGGCCAGGCCCCCTGGGTTTGCATGCAGGCTCCGGGAGCCCCTCAGCCCCCTGCATGGCCAACAGTGAGCCTTGGGTTCAGGAAGGGTATTGCCAAGCAGGCAGAGACCCAGGCACTGCCCCGGCTTCCAGGCGCAGGGACCTGCTGGATGGCCCTGCCATGGAGGGGTCTCCTGGGGCTCCTGCACTGCTTTTTCCTGCCAAAACATCGTGGCAGGGAAACACTGAGCCTCACATCAAACAAACACCGAGGACAGGCTCTCAGGGAATTTAGAATCATGGGAAGGGCCCTTAAAGCTCATCTTGTTCCATCCCTCTGCCATGGGCAGGGACACCTCCCACTATCCCAGGTTGCTCCAACCTGGCCTTGGACAATTCCAGGGATGGAGCAGCCACAGCTTCTCTGAGCACTCTGTGCCAGGACATCACCACCCTCACAGGGAAGAGTTTCTTCCCACTATCCCATCTAAGAGTGGGAAGCCATTCCCCCTTCTCCTGGCACTCCAGGCTCTTGTCCAAATTTGCTGAGCAGCGATGTATTTTTCTTTAAGCAGGGTCCACCCTGGCTGTCAGGAGCAGGGTTTTCCACACTCCTCTATCAAGTAACACCCAGAGAAGAGCAGCTTCCATCCTTTGTCTTTCTTCCTTTGTCCTTTAAGCCTTTCCCCCAGAGCCACAGCAGCTTTTCAACCAGGACAGCAATACCAGAGCAGTGGAAAGGAGGCAAAGCCTCATGTGAAACTCATCTCCCACCTTCATGCCAAGCCAGCTCATTTTATTTGGGATGGCTTCCAACAATGCACTCGAATGGATTTCTCAAATTAATTTTCCAAGCTAAGGAATTCCAATCAAAAGATAGAGACAAGTGCCCCTGGTTCCTTGGAGAGCCAGAGGGTTGCTGCACAACTGCAGTGCTCCTCACCCACTATTACCTTCCCAGTGGTTACTGGAGCTGACAGACAAACTCAGGCAAACGGGAAAAACTCTCAGGTAAGGTGCAACTCAATATTGCAAACTCGGCACACAAATTTCCCAGATTCAGCTAAACAAGGGGCCAGGACCTAAACCAGAGCAATCTCCGCAGCTGCACATCCCCTGCTGCAGCACCCTGGAGGCACTGCCACTTGTGGATCCTGTTTCAGTACAGCATTTTCAGTAAAAATCATCACCTATCAAAATAAATGACTCTAGCATAGGTGCAAGTGAAGAATTATCCCAGATTTTGGCATTTGGTCCATTCCATCCCCTCTGCTGGGTGAGCTGGCACAAGCACTGTGGCCAGGCAGAGTTGGTGGCAGGAGAAGCCAGGATTGGTGTCTTCACAACTGTCTCAGTCCAGCTTCTGGACAAGTTTTTACTGTGGGGAAAATAAAGGGAGAAAAAAAATTTACTACATATGCAAAATTCTAGATCTTGTAAGAGGTACAGATCTATATTCTGTGACCACTTTTGCATTTCACTCCATTTCTTTGGCTTTGGGCTGTGTGACACATCCAGCAGCTGATGGAAGCTCCTCCATTAGCCCTGCAAGGAAGTTATTTGCATCTCAGAAAACCACAAAATAGTCAAAAGCAGCTATTGACACCAGATGTCATTTGGGCTGAGGGGCCAGACTACCCAGAGCTGGTGGAGGGGAACTGCATGTGATATTAAACAGGTTTCAGACATCATCTGCTGTGTTTTGCAAAGCAAGTCTCCGCCCAGCAGAGCTCCTCAGGATCCCAGCACAACTCCACAGGCACTGCATCCCAGCTGACACAAACCAGAGCTCTGCTGAAGTCAGTGGCACCGCAACCACCTTCTCCAACCACAGCATCTGGCCCTCCAAACTCCCAGCTCAGCATCCCGTGACCCTGACTGCGCTCTGCTTACTCCAAGGCAATCCAAGTCTTGGCAGGAATGCCCCTCCGTTCACAACATTGCCAATGTTGTGATTTTCCATCTCTAATTACGAGGAGATTAAATTCCATTGCTGTGGATGAGAGTGATTGCTGCCTTCAGACTTGGTGATGTGCTTTCAGAGAGGGGGAGAGGGAAGACCAGGGGAAAGGGGAGGAGGGATGAGGCTGTGCAAGACACACAGAACCATGGAGTCATTAAGGCTGGGAAAGACCTCAGGTCCAACCATCAACCCAGCATTACCACTATGTTCCCAAGCGCCACATCCACACATTTTTTTGAACTCTCCCAGGGATGACGACTCCACCACTGCCCTGGCCAGCCTCTTCCAGTGCCTGACCACTCTTGTCCATGAAGAAATTTTTTTTAATATCCAACCTAAACCTTCCCATGCTCAGCTAGCACAAGGCAGCACCCTTGCAGTCAAGGATCCAGACTGCCCAGGGGTCAAACAGACCTTTCAGAAGTGGTCAAGATGCCTCTGTTTAAGTAGCCCAGTGGGAAAGTTCACAAGCTCCTCATCCTCCTGCCCTTCACTACCAGTAAGTGCCTGTGAAGGCACACAGGCTGAGCTTCCTTCCCCTAGTCCTACCCTGGATGCAGCAGGGCATCCTCCAAGGAAGAGTTTAAGCCTCCAGTTTCAGCTCTGAAGAAAATCAAGGCTATTACTAATTTGTTTTGTTTTGGTTTAAATCTCTTTTGCTAATAGCACTGCGGCTTGGAGTGTGAATTACAGCCAGCAGCAATAATGAACTCACGAGATAACACCCTGGGGACAGAGCATGGAAATTCGGGGCCAAGATACAGAAGCTCTCATCAGGCAGATGGGAGGTTTGCTGACGAAGGGGTTTGTGGAGGGGATGGTTTGGATTCAAGCAGACTGACACACTGAGCCTTTTACATCCCGTACATTTTTTTCCATGCTTTCTACAGGCAATTCTTGCCAGAATATTTCAGACTCCACTTGGCGGAGAAGTGTTTAATCAGCGTTCTGCCTCTTCACGGGGCTGTCTCTGAGGGAGCACATTCAGGCCAACGATAGCAAGTGGTAATTTTGGCTGCTTAACCTGGCTTGATTAATTCTAACAGTCTGCTTAACAATAGATACCAAGTAGCCCCAGCCAAAGAAGTTTCATGGTCTTTACAGAGTCTGAAAGTAGGTGTGAAATGCTTTAAAAATGCATCATTATTGTAGGAGAGATAAAAGCTTCATTGCCCTAATGAGGGAATGGACTGGCCCGGGTTCCAGAGGCATTATTGCTCCTCTCTGTGAGGTCACTCGGTTTTACCAGATCCCCAAATTTCTCTTACGAAGTTGCACAGGAGGTGTCCCTGGTCTGAACGCTCCAGATCCTGGAGGCAAGGATGTGGATCACCATCGTGCACAGTTTTATCAACTTCTGCTCTGTGTTAAGGAAAGTTCATACCCTTCTCCCTGCCTCAGAGCATAACCTCCGTAAGGTGTGGAACTCAAAACTCTGTGAGACAGAGACATCCCTTAGTCATAGATAGAACCGTAGAATGGTTTGGGCAGGAGCACCTTCCACTAAACCACATTGCTCCATCCAATCTGGCATTGGACACTTTCAGGGACAGGGAATCCATATTGCTCTGGATTTTTAAATCTATTTTGAGACAAACAAATACCAAAGAATGTTTTATCTCACATTATAAGAAATGACAGCTGTGTTTCTGTAATACATTTTGCAATTTGGAATTGCAGATGATCAAGGAAAAGGTTTTGAGATGAGATAATAATAAAATCATTTTGCATTCCTAAATCAATATGTGTGCCAGTTTTAAAGTACATCTTTAAACAGGGATCTTTACTCCAACAGTAAAGTGTATTATGATATGAATAACTCAAAGTCCAAGACCAGAGCTGGCTCAGATACTGAGTTTCCAAGACACAGTAATGCTAATATTTTTGGAAAACAATGTCATATTTAGTCCAGCTAAAAAGCAAGGAATTCTAGAACTGCACTCACATGTAGGAATTTGTTTTTGAGACAACACTGGGTTTTTTCCACATTGAGCAACCTAGTCTAATGGAAGGTGTCCCTGCCCATGGCATGGGGTTGGAATGAGAGATGGGCTTTAAGGTCCCTGCAAACAAACTGGTTTAGGATTTACTGGAATATTTCAAGGTTAGGTCTGAACTTCCCAGCCTACTTTGAGGGTAGCAGCAAACACCCAACCTTAGTGACTAGAAATTCCCAGTGCTCATCCACCTTCAGTCACCCAAGTGTTTCATATGTAAAACCAGCACCTCTCCAAAGGCACGAGCTTGGTCAGCCCCTCTCCACCAAGGGGCTTGTTTCAGTCCAGCCCGGCACCTATTTTCCATCATTACTTAGAAAACAGGGATAGAGTGCAGGCACTGGTATCGAGAGAGGAAAAAAGGACAAAGGAAAGGAGGAAGCCCTTCTCTGAGAAATCCCTGATTAAAATTGCTCCCAAGTTCCCGTTTCCTCCACAAACAAAACAGCCAGCAAAAGTCCAAGTTGGGGTGGATAAAATATCAGCCACGTGCCTGACTTACAGCACTGGGACTGAGGTTTGGGCACCATTTCAAGACTTTCCCCTTAGGAGTCTATCCAAACCCTCTTTGCTTCTGATGTGGAATAATTTGGAAGTGTTTTCAGGCTGCCGGCTGGGATAACACAAGGACTATTGTAAACACACACGCAGCTGATCAGCACCAAACCCACACAAATATGGTCTGTGCACACATAAATAAATAACTAGCCAGTATTCTCTGAAAAAAAAATTAATTGAAAGGCTGAATTAAAGAAAAAGATGAAATCACCAAGCAGTCTTAAGAAAATCAATTATTTTTTATGAAAAGAGTTATGTTTCACCTAATTTTAATAAATTAAACATACTTAAATGCAGGCCACTAAAGAGCTACGGGTAAGCTCCAGGCAGAGCCAGCTGCCATCCATGTGTGGGCAGTGAAACAAGATCATAATTTCCATGGATGCTCTTCCCGATGTTCTGCTGCCAGCTGAGAAAGTTTGGAAATGTTAAAGAGCAAAACCAGGGCAAAGAGACCTGGAAGGCTTAGAAATAACCTGCTGGAGGTACAGAACCTAGTCTGGAGCTCCAACCCTGCATCACTGCTGCTTGCCTGGCCTCTGCTTTGAGTGGAAAAGGAGAGGATTGCTCTTTTGGAGTCATGGCTCTCCAGAATAATTTTGGTTTCCGTCACTACAGTGGCCAGGAAGAAATTCATCTCACCTGTGACACATAACCTGCAGCAATTCATCTTCCCTTCCTTCTGCAATTCCATCTCCTCTGAGCAGTGTTATGGAACAGGGGTGACACATCTCACATCAAAGCTCCTCTCTCCATATCTGACCCCAAAAGGACTCAGGATCTCCAAGCATTTCTGTCCACCCTGCTGAGCCCAGGCTGGGATTTGAAGAGAAAAACAGCAAACTCGTCTGTCAGGGTTATAGATGTTGAGCTTTTACATCTTGCCACTGGATGGATTTTGAGCAGAACCATTCCACATGTTGACGGGGACAGTGAAGCTCATTCCTGAGATGAGATAGCAAAGATTTGTCTGCAGCAGTTAAGTCCATCTGCATAATAGTGGGACAGTTTATGACTGTTTTGTGACTACACCATCTGCAAACAATATTTCCTTGAGTAGGAAGTAGCTGGAAAATGAAGCAACATCTCATGTGGAGAGGCTTAAGTTCTTTCCTCTTCTACCACCAGCACTAGTCTGACCAACCTCATACTCAAAGCAATGCTTAAAATAAACAAAAAGCGTTGTCCAGCCCTCACGTGGGTCTTTGGTATCCACTGGAATTATAAAGCTTATGGGTTGGGTCCCTCTTAACAGGCCAGGAGGACTGATTCGAGCTCTCTGAGTGAGAAACCTTCTGTTGCCTGTTCCAAGCTAGGCTGATTTTGCAGGAAATAGCCATATGTTGACACTGTCTCCTTAGAACAGCTTTGCTGTAGACTTGATCCAGAGCTTGTTGAAATCTGTGATTAGACTTCCTCTGCTGCAGCAGCCTCTGGGCAAAACAATGTCATCAGCTTCTTCTGGGCTGGTCTGATACATGGAAGGAGAGGACTGGTGCCAAGATTATGTTGGTCAAAACCCACCACCAGCTATTGAACAAAGGAAGCCACAGTTCTTGATGTTAAGCACATCTAAGACAATGTGCAGAAAAGGGTGTAAAACACTTAAAATACCTAATAAAAAAAGCACTGAGGGAAGTGAATTTCATGAATTTCATGAGTTCATCATGCACAAGGCTTAATCTAATCAAGATAGCAACCAGTGTGTGATACTCCATGGCAAATTCTTCGAATCTTTCTTCCTGACCTTGTCTGAAAAGCTTTGCTTAAGCCCTCAAGACTGTGAGCAGAGACAAAAGAGTCTGAATCACCCTTTGTTTGGTGACCTGCCCTGACAACTTCATCAGATGATTTTGAGCACTACTTTTATCCAGGATAGATTTATATGTCATGCATGAAGCAATCAAGGTCTTGCCTTTAGTTCCCTCAGATTCACCATTACACAGGAAAGCCTCTAACCTGGAGTGGGAACAAGTTCAAATTTAAGCCTCCTTTAAACATAAGACACTGTCCTGACTCAAGTTGGAGCAGGTTGCCCAGAGCAGCTGTGGGTACCCCATGCCTGGAAGTGTCCAAGGCTAGGTTGGATGGGGCTTGGAGCAACCTGGGATAGTGGAAGGTGTCCCTGCCCATGGCAGGGGGTGGAACAAGATGAACTTTAAGGTCCCTTCCAATTCAAGACTGACAAGGAACACACAGGCTTGAGCTGAGATCATTGCAGGAGGCAAGGATATCCACACTCATCAGGGCCTATAAATAGAAACATTAAGGAGACTCTCCCAGACTTCAGTAGTTGTTTTTTAATGTGAGGAACATTAGGAGCACACGGGCTGCAAAGTCATTATCATCATCCACAGAAAGATAAGGAACATTGATTCAGCTCAAGGCTCAGGAAAGTGGAATATTGGACAAGCATCCTTCACCAAGCCAAGGTTTAGAGGCAGTGAGAGCAGGGGGTGAGGGTTCAAGCACATCCTTTGAAGGGTTTCTTAGCAAAATAGTCTAAGAATATCCTTAAGGCTGGAATAAATTAAGACATGTATTTTCTGGGATGCCTGGGATGCCCTGTAATTCAATGACATGCAAAGTGCTAAGAAAAGCAAGGTGCTACTCATGTGTTAAAGGTCAAAGAGTCACAAAAATGTCAGTTTTGTAGGTGATGACTGTGAGTAGCAGTCATAAACTAAATGTATGTGATGTCTAAAGCTCTCTTTATGGTTAATTAATGATGTAATACACAACTTAGGGCAGAAGCACCAATTTAGCACGTGAATCAGAGCCTTGCACTCCAGTTATGTCACAGCACACAAATATACCCTCACAATTTGCATTCAGCCCTGTCTAGCCTTGGGTGAGGGCAGATATACAGATGGACTGATAACATGAGCTAGAAATGCTGACCAATCTAAGAAGCCCTTCAGACTTCTTAAGTGATTTGGCTGTTTTAAGGTCATTACAGAGGTGTCACCTAAAGAAGTTCCTTCCCACCAGACAGGAGGGTGAAGCCAGGTGGGAATCAGGCTCTGCTCCCAGGGAACAACTAACAGGACAAGAGGCAATGGCCTCAAGCTGATGAGCTTTAAGGTCCTTCCCAATGCTACTCACACACTTTGAGCACAGCAGGCTCTTCAGAAACACCTCCACAAAAGCACTCAGCTCCTGAGCTTTTCCCTGTGTTGTAAAGACAGCACGAGCCGTTCCCAGCACTGGCAGCCCTCCACAGTTATTAGCAGCTAATAACCCAAGCATTTCTGGGCTCAGTATCAGAGTATCTGAAGGCCTTTCAAAAGTTGTAAGAATTTAAGAGTTTGGTTTGCTTTGGCTCTGGAGAGTTCAAGCTGGAAATCTGTGGGGCTTGATCCTGGATGCTCCTTGCAGGGAGACAGGGATGGTGCTGGGTAATGAAAAGGTAGAACCTTAAGCCACCGTAACGGCTCCAAGATAAACAAGGTTGAGCAGAGGTGAGAAGTAAGTAGGGAGGCCTGAAGAGTTTCCAGTTTTGAACTTTGGACCCTCTTTTCGTGAGGTTGTCTTTAGGGAGGATCTGTGCTGAACCACTGCATCTTGCAGAGAGTGCACTGAAGCCACTACTTTCATAAAATCATGGTATTGTTATGGTTGGAAAAGCCCTCTAAGACCATTGAGTCCAATCATTCCCCCAGCAGTGCCAAGGCTATCACTAAGCCATGTCCCAAAGTGTCACGTACATAGGGCTTTTAACTCCCTCCAGGGATGGGGACTCCACCCCTGCCCTAGACAGCCTGTGCCAGGGCTGCACAACCCTTTCCAGGAAAAAATTTTCCCTAATATCCAACCTGAACCTCCCCTACTGCAGCTTGAGGCCATTTCCTCTTGTCCTGTCCCTTGCTCCCTGGGAGCAGAGCCCAGCCTCCCCCTGGCTCCTGTCAGGGAGTTGGAGAGAGCCAGAAGGTCCCCCCTGAGCCTCCTTTTCTCCAGGCTGAGCCCCCCTCCAGCTCCCTCAGCCACTCTCAATGCTCCAGCACATTTCCCAGCTCCGTTCCCTGCTCTGGACACAGTCCAGCCCCTCAGTGTCTCTCTTGCCATGAGGGGCCCAGAACTGGACACAGAACTCAAGGTCCCCAGCAGTGCCCAACACAGGGAGACAATTATTGCCCTGGTCCTGCTGTTACACCAGTGCTGACACAGGCCAGGTGCCATTGGCCTTCTTGGCCACCTGGGCACACCAGTTCTGTGGTGGTTTCACCTCAAACACTTGCAAGAATAGAACGGCTCAGTGGTTACCTGCCACGTGTCCCAGATCCAAAGGGGTGTCATCAACCGTGACCGGATGGGAAGTGAAGATCCTCCATACTATCTCAAAGCCTTCTATCTTCTGGGAGAAACAGAGCTGAGCACCAGCACCACTTGTAACATACATCCCCATTCTAGTTATCATCTTAAAGCTCCTGCAGATCTGGAAAAACACAACCCCCCCAACAGAAACACTGCACTGAGTCAGATGCCTTCGACCTGAGTCACTGAGCAGGATGAAGAGGAAAAGGTGAAAGGCGTTATTCCAAGGAATTGTGCAATGAGAAAAACAAGCCCAAAACAAAAAATCACACCCACTGGGGAGGCTGCTTGCCTTGAGGAGCCCCACAAGTCAGAACTGCTTGAGGCAGCTCAGAACCTGGGGAGCCAAGACATACGAGCTTGGACCTCCTGGAAGAAAGGTCAAGGCTTGGTGGTGAATTGAAATCGTATCTTAACACACTTGCATCCAAATGCCTCCAAAGCAGCTCACGGTGTTTACAGCACAGCACCGTGCCTTTAGCTTCCTAGTGGGATGCACGAGTATCGGAGGCTTGGAAATGTAATCACAGTGCAGCCCTTACTGGCCACAAGGGTCCTCCAAAGGTGGCCACGAGCCCAGATCGGAGGGGGGAAGTCAGCCGCCATCACTTGTAGACAGCGTTTCTCCCAAGAGTCCCCCAGAAACCTTCAATGGGATCAACTGAAATAGGTTTTGGGGGTTTTTTCCATTTTTATTTCTGAGTTAGTCTATCTACTTCAACTTTCTTTGGCAAAGCTGCATAGTCCTCGGGCAGGTATCCCTACAGGTATCCTACTGCTGTGCTCTCCAGGTTGGCCAATTTTGAACCCCCAACATTAATAAGATTTATCAGACACTATCTGCTTTTGTTGGCTATTACTCTCATCTCTGGGGAACTCTTCTCTTTCCTGCAAATCTGGCAGAACAAGTCCTGCTGCTTGCAGATTTATACGGAGGTACATCAAGTTCTCCTTCCAGTACATAGGATTGTATAATCAATTCCTTATGAAGGTTTGTGAAAAAAACTCTATTCTCAGTCTTTTCCATGGAAGGTTTTTTACACTGTTTCCAAGTTGCAAATTCAAAAAAAAAAAAAAGAAGAAGAGGAAAAAAAATTTTTAAAAATACTTTATGCAAATAATGATGTGTTTACAGCTCCTGCAGTATTTGGTCTCTTCCCAAAGCCACAGCTCACAAGGGTTAACATGCAAACCTGTGTGTGCTCCTGAGCCTCCTGTCTGCAAAACCAGAACATTTCAACAGTTCCAGAAACAGGTTAAAGAAACATTTACTAAGAAACACACGGGTATCAACTGAGCTCACCTTGGAATGAGAAAAATCTGCTGAAGATGTCTCTAGTGCCTATTCCCGAACTATTTTATCCAATTCTTTTAAACTCAGTGATTCCAAGGGTTAAAATCCCACTGGTTTTATTTAAGGCATGAAGGAAAAACTATTTGTCATTCAAAGGATCCAGTTCTGTTTTGTCTCTGTTCCCATTTTTGTCTTCTGCCTCTACAAAAGAGGGTCCCTTCCCTGTGCTAATTAAGTGACGGATAAAGGCTCACCTTGGGGTTGAAAGTTTTATAGAAAAATTAATTACAGATCCTCACTTTATAATTACCAGTTGAGATGCTCCCATTATCTGCCACAAGATCTCCCCCAGGCTTTACCTGGCTAGAAAGATGCAAAGGACACCTTTGAAGGCTGGAGTGAAAGCTGATCTTCAGTGAAAGTGTAAGACATAGAAAGGGCCACCAAAACCCTCCATAACAATGGCATTGGAGGGGACATCAGAAGGTTAGAGGGAGAGAGAAAACACTAACAGCCACAGACACCATGAAGTACCTGCCAAAATTGAAGAGAATGGAGACTAAGACCATGAGAAAATGAACCTGCTGCACTGACAACGTGGTGTTCAGCTGAGTAGCTGAAAGTGTATTAACCAGGCTGAGACTAATTGGAAGAAGATGCAAGATCTGGGCAGAGGGAAAGCTCTCCTCAGACAAGGCAGCTGTCAAGGCAAACTATGTTGCATGTTCCCAGCTCAGCCCTCAGACCTGGAAATACAGAGTGGCTTAAGATGATCAAGACCATTTGTGTACTTCCATCTCTGACCTGCAAACACTTACATACACACTTTGGTATTTGCTGAGTTGGTGCCTCACGCTCCCTGTTCCATAAATCCTCTTCCCTTTCAGGCTCAAGTGATGGAAAACCCTCTCTGAGCACACAAAATACTTGCTGAAGTCAGAGAGGAACTGCGGCGAGACAAGTATAGCAGAAAGTCACCGTCTGGAGAATACAAAGGGCTCCTCATTTATAAAACCAAGCTAGTAAGAACCAGGAGATCTAGACAGGAACATCACAGTAGCACCTGGAGTTGCACAGACTGAGCTGCTTAGCGTTTACCAAGCATTTTACTTGGGTGTTTGCAGGCTGGGACATCCCTGTGCTGTATTTTTGTACAGCCCATGACTCCTCTGGGACCCTTTCTATAGGCAATTTTGGGCACACACATAACTTAGAATGCAGTTTAAAGTCAACGCCTTAGGTTGATACAGCAGGACAAACACCACAGTTCATAGTCAGGTCCTAATTCTCCTCCATGCCCAATGTGCTCAGAGCAGTTGTGAACACAGTTCGCACTTTAAAGAGGAACCATTCATTCCTTAAGGATGTGTTGGTCCATTGTAGGAGTTATATTTCTCAATGTATTCAAGGCTTTGCCAACCAATTCCATAAATCAACTTGTTGCCTAAAAAAAAGAAAAAGCCCAATTAAATGTCATGTCAGCAACATATCCATGCAAAGAGGCATTCCTCACCCCGTGTACTCCCAGGGCATTTTTACAGTCCTTATTATAGAGGCGCTTCTTTGCTCCTTGAAAATTGTCTTTAAAAATACCCAATGAGATAGAAACCCAAAGTTCCTGAGTGACTGTCATGGGGAAACAAAGCAAGAAAAGAAGAGGAAACGGCGAGTTATGGGCCACCATTGGTGGGCACTTGAATAGGAGCCCTGTGCTTGACACCACCGTGACTCCAAACAAAACTGGAGCCAAACAGCCATTTGTCAAGGGTTACAAATGCACACAAGCGGTGAGAACCTGGCCCTGCTGTAAAAACGTGTCAGGGAGCTTTCTGTGGGGCTGCGCCGAGCCCCCTGATGGATCGCTGGGCTAGGAGGGCAGCATTGTGAGCAGCAATAATGAGACATCTGGTCCGTTCTCCTTCTGAAAGAGTATTTTGGCTCGGCTGAGACCACGTGAGCAGATCCTCATACCATGCACAGACACAGGGTCGCGTTGCCACTGATCCACTGTGCCCATATCCAGCACCATCCTTCTGATCTCAGCCCCACTGGCATCTGACATGGCCTTTGCCCCTCTGTGTCTGGGCTGACACTGCATCACCCGCCACAGCCTCCGTCACCCACCGGATCCCCCCTCAGAAGCCTCGATGCTGACACACACACCAAGCTTACACAGCACCACCTCTCTGCCTTAAATCTGCCCTGTGGGCACAGGCCCATGGAATGGTTCGAGTTGGAAAGGACCTTAAAGCTCTTCCAGTCCCAAACCCCCAAGCCATGGGCGGGGACACTTTCCACTAGACCAGGTTGTTCCAACCTGTCAGTTTGAATCCATCCCTTGTATCACTCCATCCACTTGTCAAAAGGCCCCTCATCATCTCTCCAGCCACAGAGGGAAGGCTATGCAGCAGCATGTGAGGATTTTATCAAGCTGGCAGTGCCAACAGGCTCCCTATCCACAGGTAAATCAGCAGCTCTTGGGAAGTCATCTGCTTTCCTTCCTGTGCAAAGGCAGGACTCAGAGCAGCTGCTCAAAGGCACAGCCTGAGGGAAGCAGGCATAAATTATAAAGACTGATTTACCTAAAAAACAGAAAGTCTGTATAGAGTTTCTGAGCACATTTTAGCCCCCCAAAATGGAAAATATAGGGATTTAATACACTAGACAACCCTTCAGCAGCCTTCTCCTGACACTCTACAGCCTCCAAGTGATGAGGGGAGCTGAGATCTCTCTGGGAACAGACTTGAGACAAAAAGAAAATACGGGAAATAGAAGTAAAGAAAGAAACAGCAAAGCGGAGGAAGCAAAAAAGAAGGATGTCTGTGTGCCTCAAGTATCCCAAAACAGAGGCCCCACTTTTCAAATCCTATTTCACTGGGGGAGGGAGGGGGAAGGCTGGTTTTCATTTCATTTTCACTCTGAAAACACCATTTTTCCACACATCCACTGAAGTGCAAATTTCCTCCGAAACCATTTAAACAGAGAGCACGCCTCAAAGACAGAGTTTTCTAAACCACATCTGTTTGAATTTATAAAGCTGTGGTTAAGACAGCCCCCAGCAGTTCCTCACTAAAGGAGCCATGAGTACCTTTTTCCAGCACCCACCCAGGCACAGCAAGGGAGGTGCCAGCACCCAGCTCAAAAGAGAGCGACACAGAGACCAATTTCTCCGGCTCCAGCCTTTGGCATGGACCATGACAACTGGGAAGAGAGATAAGGGGCAGCTGCTGGTGTGTGGGGGGTGATAAATGGGGTGCTTGTGCACCCCCACCGCTGACCACCAACACCTCAGCAGCTGCCAGCGCATCCAGAGAGCCCATCTTTTTCCTCTTTTTGTGAGCAGTGAAGCAGCCACGGGCAGGATGTGGGGATAATATTAAGGGAAGAGGGATATCACCCACTGCTGTGCCTTCCTAGCTCCACCACGGCCATGGCTCAGTATCCAGGGCAGGCAGATGGTTCGTACAAACAGCTCATGGTGGGGAGGTCTGGAAACCTCTCCAAATTCCCCGCCAGCACAGCAGCAGCCTCCCCCTTCCCAGCTGGCAGCTGGCACCGACAGCTCCGTGTGCCTCAGGACCCTTTGCCTGCAGCTGGAAGGGTTTGGAAGGGAAGGGACACAGCCCCAGTCCCCAGGCTGGCAGCTGCAGCTGGTGGCAGGGATGCCCAGGGGAAGCAGGTGGCCCCTTCCCAAGGGCTGGGTAGGAATGCTGGCACACAGGGCTGACAGGGCCTTTGCAGAGAGGTGACCCTCTGGCTGGGAGCCCAGTGACAACGTCTGAGGCCCTGACAAAGGAGCTGTGCAGCCCCAGTGGCACTGGCTGTGGGGGCTCAGCTCTGGAGAACCCCACGAGGCTCCTCTGTCCACTGACAGCTAAAAAAGAGGGACACAGAACATCACTCCAAACCTGCTGCTACGGAAGGAGACATGCCAGGCACCAAGATGTTCCCTGCCACTGCACAGCCCTTCCTTATGGCCTGCACCCCCTTCTTCTGAAGACTGTCCCAGTCTGTCTGCAACAGGACAAGGATATGCAGCCCCTCCCAGTTCCCCCTGCCCCTCCACAGCTTACCTTCCAGGCCCACAGCATTCCCATCCTCAGCTGTGGAGAACTCCATCCCAGGAGATTCCCAACCCGTAAAACCATGGGTTTGGGGTAAGACAGACACCAGGCCCCAGCTCAGTGGCACAGTAGCTGCTCATTTCCTGGAAATTTTAAATTCCATGCATTTTGTAGTGCCAAGGAGTCCTTTGGCATCGAGTTGAATGTATTTAATCCAGCCTGTGGAATAAACAGCTCATGGTTAATGCATCCAGAATAGCTCACGACTGTCTACTGGGAAGACGTGAGGAGGGCACTAATTCATCCCAGTCCACTCTGCTGTGCACATTCCCACTGTTCCACGGAAGAGGTCACGTCCTCTTTTTCCTTATCACCAGTACTCTGTGCTTCTGGTCTCCCCCTCTGCTCTTTGCCAGGTGCCAAGAAGGGCCCACAAAGGCTTTTTACTTTATTTTTCTTTTTTTTCCCCCCCTCAAAGCTCCTTGCAGCTGCTGCACAGCAAACAACATGCTGGGCTGAGCAACTTACAATTCCCTACTCCGTGCCCTTGAAACCAGATGGCAAGCCAAAGTCTTCCTTGACAAGCAAAGGAATCAGAACTGACATGATCGGAAAAAACAAGCTCAATTCCTCTTGGCAGGATATTAATTTAGAAATCTCTGGTGTCATCGCCCCAATTCACAATGAATTTGAATCCAAACTTTCCTAGTGCCAGATGACAGAGATTTGACAGAGAAGGTAATTGGAGGAAATGGCTTTGTAATATAGCTATTGTGCTGGCAAGATCCAGCTCTCCTCAAGAACAAGGTTCACTTCCTGGCATGGTTGATTCATCAGCATTTATTTGTCCCCAGTGCCTCTTATCTTTCCTCTGCCTGGCAGGGATGGCATGGACCCTCCAGAGCAGCATCAGGGGTGTGCTGGGCATCCAGTGCCTGGTGGGTGGCAGTGATGGAGTGTGATGAGTCCTGCAGGGTGAACCACTCCAAGTGTCCAAGTGGCACGGGAAAGAGCAGGATTGAGCAAGTCTCATGATCCACACACCCCTTGAGCAGGTCCTGAAAGACCTCAGATGGAGCCAAGTATCACCTGTGGTGGGTACTTGTGCCATGTTGGTGGTAGGAACAAGGATGGGAATGTGCATGTGGCAGCAATCCCACTCAGAGAGCCTCAGGGCCTCCACTCACTCCATATAAATAACTGGGAAAACCTGAACTGGAGAAGAGTTTGGAGCAAAGCTTGCAATCACATCTACAGGGACATTCCTAGTAGCACTTAGCCCAGAAGAAAGAGTACCCTCCAAGGGGTTACCTGCCAGACAGGTTCTAGCCACTGGATCATAGACCCCTGGAATGGTTTGGGCTTGAAGGGTCCTGAAAGACCTTCTTGTTTCACTCCCCCTGCCATGGGCAGGGTCACCTTCCACTGGACCAGGTTGATCCAAGCTCCAACCATTCTTATCCTTCTCTGAAAAAGACACCATAAACAAAGGCTGCACCAGGCAGGGGAAAACCAGCATCAAAGGGAGAAAGAGCCTGCCCTTGTCCCATGAGGAAAAAAGGGGAAAAGAAAAGAGGGAAACAGTGGAGAGGTTCCAGAATGTGTTCTGAGAGCTGAACAGCACTTGACTAGAAATGTTCATATATGATTCTATGTACACAGGTCCCAGGTCATCATATGCAGCATCTTCCCACTACTCTAATAATAACCATTAATAACAACAAACATTTTATTGACCTGTGTGTTCCTGCCATTCCACTAATCACTCTTGTCTTTCCAACTCCCCTTATCTAGAGTGGCTGGTGAGCTGCTCAGGTTGGATGTTGGATCCACTCTTGAGCTCCACCTCTGAGATCTGGCCATTTGGTGGCTGGGGTAGTGTGCAACCCTGTCCCTTCTCACTCCATCAATCCCACCAATGCCCTGACATCACTTTGGAACCCTGTTAAAAGGAGCTCTTGCCTTTCAGAAGGCTCCTCTCTATTTAAATAGCTTGAAGGATGAAGCATAGCTGCAGTCTAACACGGTGGTATCTGCATATATCCTTTAGCTCCATGACCTGATTCCCTGAGTGCACACAAAGCCAGTGATTTGGTGGAGGAGGAGGGGAAGAGCTCAATTATTTTTCTTAATCTGCTAGCAAAAAAATATTAGGATAGTAAACAGCCAGCAATCACCCAGGAATGCCTGGGAGAGTTCTTACCTACAAGCATGCAGATCCCTCATCTGGAATTCATTTATTCCCATAACTATTGATGCTATTCAACCACAGAGATGGTTGGGGAAGGATATTCAAAAGAGACCTGCAGTTATTGAAGAGGCCAGTCTCCACTGCCAATGTCACCTCTGGAAATAATGAATGTTGAGGGTCTATCAATCTCCTGGAGGAAAGAATGCACAGAAAAAGGGTATGTTTGCCCCATGGGTTTTATTCTCCATCCCATTTCGCTGCTAATTCCCTCAGAAAGCTTTCCTAGTGCTGAAGATCACCTGCATCTCGTTTAATTATATCCAGTGACTTAAACTGCTGGAGCAATCTCACTGTAGGTACAATCATTTTGAGCTTTGAAGAATTCACACAGCCTGATGAAAAATGTACATCAAATTTGCATATTCCCCTTAAGTGCTGCCTTACATATCTTGCAATGACCCATCTGTAGGTATGTACAGTCCTTCAGTTTGCTTCCCCGAGCATGGGTCCTACAGGGTCAGAAAAGCACAAGGTATGTTGCCCAACCTCTGTTTTTCGGGGTGTAAGTGAAAAATCCAGCAGGAAAGCAGATGCCTTCAGGGAGCCCCTCCATCATGCCTTTGCCCAGGCAGGTTTACTTGCAGCAGTGCTCTGGAAAGGGACCACACAGACTCAGGTTGAAGGGGGGGGGGGAAAAAAGATCATGGAAGTCTCAGGGCAAGTAAATTACTGTTAATTGTGAGATATTTGATTGCAAGAAGCACCAGATGGCCAGCCATCTGTTTTTTATTATAAAATTAAACAAGATTAACCCAAACAGGATTTCCTCAGCATTTTTCTCTGACTAGCTCACAAATACATCTTTAACACCTATGCTACAGATACAGAAGACAATCAGAAGCTCTTGCTGCCTTTCTGTAATCTACTTGGGCTAAATACTCTGCTGAGTAATGCCCTTGCACATAAAGACTTTCAGCAGGATTGAAAAGAAGCAGGGGATGGACCAATTAAGGGAGGAGAGAATTGTGAAAAGTCAACTCAGAAAGAAGTAACCCCGGCAGAACCCTTTCCTTTTACACTGCTACGACTAAAGGCTGGTTAGAAGGGCACAAGCATCTGGGCAGGGGAGTTGCCAAGGGCAACAGACTGCCAGAGGCAACAGCAGCTGGGTACCATCCCTCTCCAGTCAGTGCTGGGATGGCAAGGGATAGAACAACAGAACTGTGGATAGTGGCTGAGCCCCTGCCCTCTGTCTGTCTCTTCTGAAAGGTAACAGCCAAATACAGTGTCTTTGCAAGCCTTAAGAAGTTTCTTTGCCTTCCTACACCTATGCCTGCCTAAAAGCCTCAGGAATTTTCTTCTTGCCCCAGCATCCTCTGCATTGCCAAAATACCACCTCTGCCCTTGTCCCTGGAAGGGCAGCATTGCAGAAGCTTTTTTTTTTTTGCTTTGCATGATTAGTGATAAGAAAGCCTTTCACAGATTTAGGCCATTCATTGTTTCAAGTCATATAAATTCAGACCAAGCCCTGCAGAAAACAGCTCAGACAGATTTTGCTGAGCGGGGCTTGCAGGACCTGCTCATTCAGTAAGTTTTCCACCCTCAGCTACCTGCCCTGCTCTAGGACTCAGCCAGCTGCCTCTGCTACTCTCCTTGGAGGCTGGGCTGCAACCAAGGTGGCCTTTCCAAGCCCACCCAGCCACCCTCTGCCCACATGTGAGCCCTGTCCCTCTGCAAGCTTTTCTCATGCAGATCACACACGTCTGCATTTGTTCAAAGCAAATCGGTTGTGAAATGAACATAAAGGGTGTTCCAGGGGAGATGTCCCGTTGCATCATCCCTCAGAGTAAATCCTCAGTACACGATACATCCAGAAACCATATATAATACCCCACTCACACCCTCCTGTCTTATCACATCTGGGCAGAAAACCTGTTGGGAGAGTTTAACAGACAACGGGCCTGAGTTCCAGCTCATGTAAGCATGATTATTTTTTCTTGTTTAGCTTTGAATGTCTTTACTTTCAGGGCTACCCTGGAGAGAAAAACACCACTTTCTCCTTTTTGGGAGAGCAGCCAGCCAGCTCCCTGCACCCCAGGCTGTCTGTCCCCCTGTCACTGCTCTATGAGGCTGGGAGACACAACAGTTCCTCCTGATGTCCAACCTGAACCTCCCTGGCACAGCTTGAGACCATTTCCTCTAATCCTGTCCCTTGTTCCCTGGGAGCAGAGCCTGATGCCCACCTGGCTCCCTCCTGTCAGGGAACTGTCCCCCCTGAGCCTCTTTTTCTCCAGGCTGAGCTCCCCCAGCTCCCTCAGCCACTCCTGGTGCTCCAGCCCCTTCCCCAGCTCCATTCCCTTCCTTGGACATGCTCCAGCCCCTCAGTGTGATTCTTGTCACGAGGGGCCCAGAATTGGACATGGCACTTAATGATGATTTTAGGTGTGCCTCAGGCACACCCCACTGGGATTAGTTTTTCTTTAACAGGTTCTAGAAACCATATAACTTCTTCCATTTTGAGATATGGTTTGTCTTATAAAAGGGGGAAAAAAAGGTCTTAAACATGATAAAAGCATGAACTACAAACTTATCATGTTTCCAGTTAGCTCACTGATTTTCATCCTCCTGGAAGCCACCAAATGGTTCCCCCATAAGGTTCCCCCAATGACAGGCCACCCATCTCTTTGTGGCCAAAGCCCTCGGGCTTGCACAAACACAAGGACAGCTCAGAGGAAGATGTAGAAAAGATAAAACATGGTCCATACAGAGGAATTAACTGAAAAGCTCCAGCAGTTTGTCTTCTTTTCCCCTTGCCTTTTCCACAAGAGCCACGATTGCTTTGACTTGGACAAATTATTTGGGTTTTTTCACAGTTTTATTCTCAGATGTGACTGTTCCACTCTGAGCTGCTATTTCTCCAGCCCAAGGCAGACACCTCAGCTGGAAAACTCCAGTCCCAACAGGCAAAGGTATGTGGAACTGAGAGGACATCCATAGTATCTGATTCTTAGAGCAGGGAATTACCAGATGAGTAATATGCCACACTACACATCTACAAAGCACAGCTTAAACAGCTGGTTTTTAAACGAAGGGAACAGATGCTCCAACAAGAGCCCTGTGCAAGATGTTTTCTTTGCCAACTGAGTAAAGGAAAACCATTTTTTGCTGAAGAATCAGCTTTTACACCCCTGTAGATGAGGTATAAAACTGAATGCAGAGCATTCCCACTACTTTCTTGTCTTTCCAGTAGAGCATCCTCTGGGCTGGGCTCTCAGTGACAGTTATTCTTGCTCAGCCAGCTGGGGAGATGCCCCAGAAGGTGGAAGCACAAACACATAAAATAAAAGCAGTTAAAAAAAATTACAAGCTTTTTAAAAATGATTTATCCATGCTAGGTACTTCTCTATCTAACAGATGCTTCCAAGTGTCTGGCACTAGAGAAAAACCTATAATTTTATCCCATGAAATACTAGTAATGTGTATTAAACTTGCACGGAAACAAATGGCTGCTGTTAGTGAGGAAATAAAAAGTCAGTGGATTGCACTATAAAACAAAAGAGACTTCAAATAGCCATGGTATTATCTTGGAGGAGTTTCATAAAAGGTGGTGCACTCTGTCAAACATGGAGTGGAAGGGAGCTGTGGGCAACCCTGGCTCTCAGGAGCTGCCTGGAGAATGTGTTTCCAGGGATGACAGCCAAGAGAAGCAATCCTCACATCTTTGTAAGCAGCTGGGTATGGATGGGAAGCCCCCACCTGGGCAGGGATCACCACCCAAAGGGCTTCCAGACAGAGGGGAGTCAGAACTGGGCTCCACCAGACCAAGGCTTGCTGCCAACAGCAGGCCCAGAACTCCTGCAACGTGTCACAACATTTGATAGCATGGGGAGCACAGCACGTGGCTTTTATCAGCTGGAAAAAATAGTGCTGACACAACCAGGGAAAAACAGATATGCTTTTAGCCTGAAGAGTGGCTTGTCTGTTTTTTTCCCCAAATTTACTGGATAATCTAACAGGAGATATTGCTTCCTATGAACCTCAGCAAGGCTGTGGGAGTGCCACAGGCAGCAGGACCACCACAGAATAAGGGAGGGAGCTGGCCAGAAATGCTTATCAGCTACAAAATGGCTTTTCCAAAGCATCATTCCTTGTCATGTTCATCAAGGGGCCAAGAGAAATGACCCTCAACAGGAAGGGACCTGGGAAAGAAGAGCAGAGCACTTCAGGTGCCAGCTTGTGCTGAGCCATCTCTGCAGCACCAGGGACAGAACAGGGTCCTGCTCCTGGCTTGCAAGGTAGAGAAAAGGCTCCTGGAACTGATGGAAACACACGTTTTCCAGTTCCAGGTTTGCAGGAGGATGTCAAGAAAACTCCAGGAGGAAGAGGAAGAATTCAGTCAAGCAAAACACCTTGTGTGAGTTTTCAATCACTATCCTCATGAATACAATGCTGGTTATTGAACAGATACCACTGCTAAAAACAGCCTTTCAGTTCAACATGGGCTTCTTGGCTCCCCCAAATCCAAGCTCTCATCTCTACTTGTTGCAAATGAACAACGTGAGTACCCAGAGAGGCTACACACTGTGAAAAAGCCCAAACAACACCTCAGATGACTCAAAACCAGAACTGAATGTGTTTAAGATGGCAGCTTAACTTACACCTCTGAGCTGCAAAAGGGAAAAAAACCTCCTTAACTGTGAACCACAGGTCCAGGACATAGTCAACAGCTTTGCTCTTCCCACATCAGTTGTCCCCATCCTTCTCCTATAAGGCACAGCATGCTGAGCCTCTGAATCTTGTTTTGAATCACTCTCCCTTGGTGTCTTCCTTATATGCACAACTTCAGCTGTCAATGGAAAGGGGAATGTGATTAAACCAGCTACTCCTCGCAGGAAGGTACTACATGCATAACACAAACCTGGCCACTTGCAGTCCATTCAGAGTTCCCTTTTCCATCACCATGAAAGTTGAGACAGTTTTAGCTCCCAAGCAAGGTGGACCATAATCCAACACCTGGAAAGTCAGAAGGGTTGGTCACTTACCCCAGGAAAGCAGGAGGAATTTATGAGATCCCAAACAATATTTCTGGTGCTCTATGTTGCCATGTTCTACACCCTCAGCTTAATATTAACATAAATGTATAATATAGCATTACATCATATTATATATATATGATACAAATAGTATAAAGACATGATAAACCTCAAGAGAGCTCACTGCACCTTTTCCAGATGCCTCAACTTTCCAAACAGCTGAAGATTACAAAAGGTCACAGGGGACTTTACAAGGTCTGACCTTACAATTCAGGATTAGCTAAGCAGAGATCAGCTTCTGTCTGTCAGTGATACCCCACTGGCTCCAGCCCAGCCAAGACTTCAGCCCTGGGTATCAGCCATAGGCACAGGAGTGGGCAGGATGGAGACAATGGGCCACTGACGTACAGGATGTCCCATTATTCCCAGGAGCCACGGCCGAGGTGTAGTAACACTCACCACATGGAAGAAAATCCAAAGGTGCGTCACCAAAGAGAAGGACCTGCTAAATCGGCACCAAAACCTGACTCATCATCCCAAGCATTTTCCTCCTTTCAGTCTGTGTGACAGTAATTCATCTTTGGGGCAACATCATCCCCAAAAGCATCTTTGCTGTGGAGACTTTCCTTGGCTTAAATGGGAAGCAACCTCCCCTTCCCACAGACACCTCCCAGGTCCAGCACACCACAGGCAACAAGCTGCTAGTCTCACAGAGCAGAGGAGAGCCAAGAAACCTTGAACAAAGAAATTCAGGCTGAGGGGTGTCTGGGACTTTGTCACTGCCATGAGGTTGTCACCAAGATCTGTGGCTAATTGTGGGGAGAAGGATGCGTGTACAGAAGCACTTACCCAACATGCAAGTAAATTCCATTGAATTCCACCAAACTGCCTGGACTAGACTTTCCAGACAGAGAAAGGAGTGTTAATACACTGATGCCAACAGACACTGGAAATTTTACACATGGAGACATTCTTAACCCTTATGCAAACAGCACCTGGGCTTGAATGTAGCTTAAAAAATGGATTTCCAGCTTTACGAGAGCAAATCTACCTAAATAAAGTGTGGACTCCTGCAAGCCTATGATTTCAGAGTTGCTGTGGAGCTTAACCTGTCTCAGAGTCTGCTTTTTGTTATTTTATTAATCATTGTAATGGGCCTTTGCACTTTTGCATTCCAGCCTGACTGGAAGCAGCAAACACTGGAAACCTCAAAAAGCTTTGCAAACTGTAAAACCCCACCTCCCTGCAGAATGTTTAATGCACTTCAAGTCTGCATCCAGACGTTCAGGGGCTAAGCCAAGCAGTCATGTCTCTCAGACATCAGGATGTTCACCTGTCAAGAGTTCTTAACCTGAAACCTTCCATCCTGAAGTATCTTTTGCAGAAACAGGACCAAGAGATCACTAAGTGCAAAGGAATGATGGAGCTGAGATGGTGCCCAGAGAACAGCTTGTGATAGACTATCAAGGCTGCTGATGCTTTTCTCACTGAACACCCACTTTTCATCCTTTCCCAGGGATCTCCTAGGCTCCACCACCCTCATCTCATAATTAGATTGAGAAAAGAATGCCTGGCATTTGCTTTGCAGACAGACACAACTCAGGAGAGGTTTAGAAAGCCTCAAGTGATGCCAAACTCAAACGAGGGCGAGCAAAGCTGCCTCTCAGCCAGAAGAGTCAGAGCATGCACAGGGAAGAGCCTCCCTCCCTCCCTCTCTTTGCTATTTTGTTCTCCAGGGATACAATGAGGGCTATTCTCTCCTGGAAGGAGGAATCCAAAACACTTCAGTGTTTTATTGATCAACTGCAAAGGGAAGGTACGGATTCTTCTCTGCCAGCCAGCTTCCCATGGAAGCAGCCGTGATGAACTGGTGGAGCTGAACCAAGAGGAAGTGGCAGCCGGTGGCTCTCCAGAGCTCACAGAATCGTCCTTTCCGACTGACTGCCTCCCTCGCTCCTTCAAACCCCTCAACCAAAAACACCTCATTCACCAGGCCAGACAGGATGGGAAATGAGAAGAAAAACCCTGTCCTCAGCACCACTCATCTTTATAAAACTGCCTCCCCATCACCCAATGAAGCAATGGTGTGGCCTGGAACAGCTGGCTGGTTTAGAGACAAGAGCCCTGAGCCATGTCATCAAGGGCCCAGCGTCTTCCACACAGTGCAGGATTCCTGTACCTTTCATCCTGCTTTGGTTTTAGAGTGAGGCCGCAAGGAACAAGAGAGCCAGGAGGGAGTGGGGCTCATAGGCTGCTCCGTGAAGTCACATCCTGCAATCAGGTGGTGTGGTCTTAGGTATTATATCAGACCTTGATGAAAGGAGGCAAAAAGGATTAAAATGCTCTCCAGAGGAGGTTCATGTAGCTGTTGTGGATAATCCTGAGCTGAACAGGCATTACCAAAGACAGCAAGTGACAAGGTTGTGCCTGGAGGAAGGGAGAAGCTTTTCCTTCCCTCTCAAACCTTCTGGTCACTCTCTGGTGACCAGCGACAGGACACATGAGAATGTCATGAAGTTGTGTCAGGGGAGGTTTAGGCTGGGTATCAGGAAAAGGTTCTTCCCCCAGAGGGTGGTTGGGCACTGAACAGGCTCCCCAGGGTTTGGTCACGGCCCCAAGGCTGCCAGAGCTCCAGGAGTGTTTGGACAATACTCTGAGGGACAGGGTGGGAGTGTTGGGGTGTCCTGTACAGGGTCAGAAGTTGGACTCAATGGTCCTTGTGGGTCCCTCCAAAGCAGGAGATTCTATGATTCACAACACATCAATCTTTGGCACCACCACCCCACAGACCTAAACCAAAGCAGCCTGTTTGAGGACATCCCAGAGAATGTCTTAGTCCAGTCTAGGACACCCCCCCCCCAACAACCTGTGGCAAGTGCTGGAACCAGCAGGGCTCTCCTGTCTCAAAACCCACAATTCTCTACCTTCAGCAGGTCTGGGAGGTGAGGCACAGTCCTGCTCCTTGGTTTCACTCTCCTGGAACCCCAGTCTTAAATGATGAGGACATTCAAGTGTCATGTGCCCATCAGACTAAGACCCACAGCATCACCCCGACGGACACAGAGCTGATGGGAACAGATCCTGGCGAGCCGGTGGTGATGGAAGCTGTAACCCTGAGCTGCAGAGACCCACCCTGATGCACGATGACCGTGACTTTGGCTCATTGTGCATCCCAATTCCCAGCTGCAGAAGACACAAATGTGCCTGTAGGTGGCCCAGAAACACTGACTTATTAAAAAGAAAAAAAGAAGGAAAAAAAAAACCAACCCAGAATGAATGCAGCGTCTGTCACCCTTTTGCAGAATTGTTATTTTTTTTGTGTGTAGTTGGTGCTTGTTTTCCAAAGATTTACATTTTTATGTGTGTGTCATTCGCTTTTCATCCATTTGGAGACCTTGGCGCTTAGAAATTCAAAACACTTGTCAGTCACGTCAATCCTTTTGGACAAAACAGAGCTGCCACTTGGATGGATAAAAAACCCACAACAAAACAACAAACAAAACGCACTTTTCTCTCCTGCTGTGACTCGGTCACCCTGCTCAATGCAAGCAAGACAATATTTAGAGAAAGCAAAAAGAAAGATCTGAGTTTTCATACTCATCGCTGGAACTAAGTTGATTAAGGTCATTTCCTAGGTAGGTTTGAAATCTTCTGCAACAATTTTTATTTTTTTTAAAGAAAAAGAAAAGCGTCTCCCTCAAAAAAGGGAGAAGTCACTACTGCAAAAACATTAAATCTGCTTGGGTAACTCAGAATATATGTTGGCAAGGCAACATATCTCAGCTTGAACAGTAAACCTGCTATGTCAGAGGCTCTGCCACATATGAAAGACATTTAGGTTTCAATATATCATGCTGAATTTACTTCTTTTCAGCCCTTCATGGCAAAGCATTTGATATCTCTCCTTTCACTGTTGCAATTGATAGGGTGACCTTATGTAAAAGTTTCCTGACCCTTGCTGTTGTCAGTATTGTTCTGTTAAAATGTAATTTAACTCTTTTTCTTTAGTCTGGAAATAGCATTCTACAGACAGCAAACATGAGAGGGGGGCTGGGTTTCCCCCCCCCTTAACCTAAAGGCAAGAGGCAACATCCATCATCAGAGTGGGCTTCAAGCCAGCTGATGTAAAGAAACATCATCTGCTGAGGGTCTGGTTGGTTTCACAGTGCTTTCTTGTAAAAATAACGACCTGCTTGGTAAGGTAAGTAACCCAAAAAGTCTCACTCTGATGCTCACTCCAGTGCCATCTTGCTTGAGATTTTAGGACAGAGTGGGCTCCCTGGATTCACATCACTGGGATGTTGGCACCTCTTTGGCTCTATGAAGTTGCACATTCCCAGCTTTAGCAAAGGCCTTGCAACTCATTCTACATCATCCCAGAAAAACATATAGATCAAGACTTGCATGAAAGAAATTAAGTGTTTTCAAATAGCAGCTGCCAAAATGGGAGGAGACTGATTTTTCTCGTGACAGTGGGCATTACAAAGTCAGCCACATGTTTTAGACTTACAGCTGGATTATCCATCCCAGGATCTTTGTGAGCCTGGTTTGAATCACATTATAACCCTGTAATGCAAGTGCTTTTGTGAAAGCAAACTCACACTGTTATTTTCTGTTGTGCTGCTGTTATTACATCCCTCATCTTGGCTGTACATGGGTATTATCCTGCATTAGTGATGCAGATGTTCACAGTGCCACTCACACCCAGGCATTTGCACAGGATTATGGATAAAATTCCTGATCCTACTTATAAAAAGCCCTATAAATCCCAGATAGCTCCTTTTAAATCAGCAGCATTATCCCACTGTAAATCCAGGGAGTAAGTCAGAGCAGACTCTGGCTCAAATGCTCTTCAGCCACACACCATAATGGAGCAGGGAGGCTAAAAGCAAACCCTGGCCCTTGTACACATCAGCTCCCCCAAAAACCCATTCCCATCTCATCATGCTCTGCTCAGCCCACACCCCATCACTTCTAAAGTACCAGCTCAGCTCTCCTCATCCAGGAACTCTGAAACAGAATAAAGAGCTGGCTTTGGCAGCACCACCACCCCACGTGCTTAAATATTGCTCACAGCTGAGTTATTTCGTGCTTCTTAGGAACTTTAACTGGCTCTTATGCTCAGTGAACTCATGAAAGCTGAGTATCTAAAGTCAGCAGCACTGAAACGATGAATTAGCACAAGGAGAAAGAGGCCAGTTGGGCGTTTCTTACAGTACATTATCTAGATGGTTGCCAGAGAAGCTGATTTAAAGTCACTGTGCTACACCTGAATGTCGTTTATAGCTCATAAAAGGAAATCTCTGTTTAAGTAACAATAAAGCAGGACTGCACTTGCTATGTAAGAAAAGAAATAAACCCTTTCTCGCAGAGCAGATGTATTTTTATTTGCTCAGTGCCTGCCTCCAGGCACGTGGAGATGCTTTCAGCCAGAAAGCCAAGGAGTTAGGCAGGAGGACTTGCTCCAAAACGGATTGTTTGAATTTTACCCATTTTGTACCCAAGCCTTAACACAGTGAATATGAGCTCCCAGCAAAGGCAACACCTGAACCCCCCTGTACACCTGCAGCTGTCAGAGGAACAAGGGGGATCCCCAGGCACAGGCAGCCACAAAGCCACAGCAGGAAAAGCAGGGATCCTTTGTAACACAGAGTCACTGAGGTTGGAAAAGTGCATTGAGTCCAACCTGTGCCCAATCCCCACCTTGTCCCCCAGCCCACAGCACCAAATCCAGTCGTTTCTTGAGCACCTCCGAGGATGGGGTCTCCACCACCTCCCTGGGCAGCCCTTTCCAATACTCCACCACCCTTTGGCCAAATAAAGTGACAGTAGCCATCAAATCAATCACTCTAAGCCACAGTCACACGTACCTGAAGACACCTATTTTCACTCACCTGTTATCTGCTGATAAATTCCCTCATATCAGACTTCAAAGGGTCCATATCCACTTTTTTGGTCTCAATGCAAACACCACCTGGGATATTGTGTCACAGAAAGCCATGAGGAAAGATTCCTAGAACACAGACATGTTGTTTTCCTATTATACCCCTGCCACAGTTTGATTTTTAAAAGTTTTTTTGCACAAAGTCCTAATGAGAAATATGCAACAATGACATACTCCATCCTTCTGTCCCCCTGCACTGTTCCATCCTCTGCCCATTACCACCCTTCGCACAGAGTCACGGCCACCCTGGGACCACCCACCAGTGCTGATCCCAGGAGAGAGCTTTGTTCCTCCTTCCCAAGCCCCAGTGCTGCTGCCTTCCAGCTCCATTTGTCTTTTCAAGGGCCAAGGAAACAAGGTGGGTGCTCAGTCCCAGGTCTCCCCTGAGGAGCTCTCTCCAAGGAGCTGGAAAGGACTTGTGTGTGCAAGGTACAGCTGTCGGTCAAGACCTGTTCTCTATCTGACCCTGCTTTTGGAGAAGGCGCTGTCCCACAACGATCCACCTCACCAAGAGGCCTGGATACTATCAGCCTGGTCTCTGCAGCAGGTCTGCAGGGTCTCCTCAACACTCAGCACCACCCAGGGTATCTCGGGGCTGATGCCATGCTGTGAATTCCAACCTGCAGACAGAGAAAAGTATCTGTGAGCTTCTGCCAATCCAAACCAATTACAGCACCACGTGAAACCAGCACACTGCCCAAGGGGGAACCTGAACTGGAACAGTTCTGCTGCTCCAAACTGAGCAACAAACACCCTGCAATTGGATGGGAGCAGGATGCCAGAGCTGCAGCCAGTACCCTTGGAGAGAACACACAGTTGCACATAGGGATGCTGAGACAATGTCCAGCTAAAGCAGGAAATTATTTTCTCAGCATTAACCAATTTTAACTGACAGCATGAGGGAGCACTTTCCTTGCAGTTCAGCAGTACCTTAAGAAAGGTTTACGGGAAGGTCAAAATATCCATCCCTTGTAAGAAGCATCAGCACAAAAAGTTGTTTGCATTGCATTCCATCGTGACAGTGGTGCCAGCAGCCCTTTGCTGTAACCAGAAATCCTCCCTCTTTTAGGACTTTTCTCCATTTGGGGAAACAGCAGTACAAGAAGGGGATGGCAGACTTGGCTGCCCTGGGAAACATCTGTTTTTACAGCATGACTTCCGAAAAGGCAACAACGGAACGTGGCAGAAAGAAGCACAAAAATAGTCATTCCAAAACTGTTTGGCTGTTGGGATCACAGAGGGATGAGGGCATGCTTGGATTTAAAAGGAATTTAAGCATAATGTTCACAGTTAGCACTGCGCTGGAGCCGTAAAATGGAGAAACCAGCAACGGCTGGGAAACATCATTGATTTGACATTAAGTACCTTGTCCCGAGACGAAGACAGTCACGATTCGAGTGCTTCACTGGCTTAAAGCTCTACTTCACATGTCCTGCAGCAGCTGGATCCTGCCCATGCAAACCATAACAGAGAAGAGATAAAAAGGGATTTAGTGCTGCCAGGACCACTAACCCCCCGATTCCATCGCAAGCAAAACCCACAGAGGACTGAACCTAGATTAGCCCAAATATCCACTCCATCTGTTTATTTCTAAGCTACAAACACAACCTTTCATCACTTTCAGCAGCTTTCACCTTGTAAATCCATCAGTCTTACCTTCCCCAACAACCCAGCCTTTCACAGACCTGCTCCTCCCACCCCTTGCCCGCTCACACGGTGCCATCTCACACTCCTCCATCACTGCTTTCTGTCTACTGCCAACAAACACCAGGGTAACACTGACTGACCTTTCTGCTCCTGCACCAAAGGCCTTGGGATTTCGTCCTTTTGGCTTCCCCTCACCCCACCCCTTTTCCTGAGAAGGGGCATGGCATGTCAACTACAGGCAGGCATAGTTTTTTTGCAGATCTTTATTTTACAAAAATAACTTACAAATAGAGACAACTCTCAGCAGTAAGATCATTCACTCTGTGCAGGACAACACAGCTTGGTGAAGTAGGGGCGTAGGATTTAACAACTCTGACAATATTGTTAATTTTAACATGATGGCAGCTATATTACACTACATACATTTCATGCTCCAGACATGTGGGTATGACACCACATAAAGCTACGGTCGATAAAGCCTGTCAGCCCGGGAGGATGCACCTAAGAGACCATTTCCTTTCTATTTATCAGCATCCTCTTGGAACCAAACGGCAATCTAACACTCAGACTACAGCACTCTGGATACACTCATCAGCAATATATTTCAAATACATGATAAAAATATATTTAACTTTCAAATACAATTGTATAAGGTACATCAAGAGCCAGAAAATAAAGTCTCGAGCTTTTAAATACAGCACACTATATATAAAAACATATACAAGGAGACAAGGGGGAATCTACATGTGGAAGGAAAAGTTTATCCTGGAACTGTGTGTTATCTATGGTACACAATGGCTTCGTCTGCTAGGGAGTAATTTCCATTTGCATAGCATTGTTGAGAAGTATGGACTGAGCCAGGAGGAGCAAAGGTTTTAATTTTGGTACCACTTCCACTTTGCAACTGATTCTACACTTAAATTACATTTTGATTTCTCTTCTGTAGGCTGGAATTCATGCCCCGTTCATAAGAAACACATTGAAAGGAGGGGGTTAACAAAATAAACAACAAACCACAATGCACAAGAAAACACCAGGTCAGAGAGTCAGGGAGGTTTCTTTATAGGGTTGCAGTCATTTGGCATTTTGCTCCAGAGCAGAGTATTCTGCTTCTGACACTCTGGAAGCGTCAATGAGTTTTGTGAGACCAGTTTTGGCAGAGTACTTGAAAATAAAGGCTTTCATGAGCTCGTATCGGTAGTTGCGGTTAATGAAGCTGTACAGGATGGGGTTAACACAGCAATGGACTAGAGAGAAACACTGAGTGATGTGGAGAGTGGCGTACAAAAAGTTCTCCATGTGACAGCTGAAGGGTATGAAATGAAGGCTGTAGAAGATGTCAAGCAGCACAGCCACATGGTAGGGCAGCCAGCAGACGAGAAACACCACAACGTAAGAGAAGATGATCTTCCCGTTGCTCTTCCTCTCTTGGTCACTGGAGGAGGAGATGGTCTTGGCAAGGAGGAAATAAAAGACAGCAATGATGGGAAAGGGGATGAGAAAGCCCAGGACGACAGAGATGAGCTCCATGCCAATCAACCACTCTTTGAAGCTCTCCTCCGGATAGATGGGGCGGCAATAGGTTTCGTTGTTGGAAGAGACCGTCTTGAGGTAATAGGTGTCCGGGAGAGAGGCGGAGAAGGCAAGGAGCCACACCAAGATGCAGATGCAGCGACGGATTATCTTCTTCTTGCGATTGCTGGAGTTGGTGAAATAAGCCACTGAGAGGTAGCGGTCCACACTCATGCAAGCCAGGAAGAAGATGCTGCTGTACAAGTTGATGGAAAATATAAGGTGAGTTATCTTGCATGTGATTTCTCCCATGTGCCACTGGTTGTGCTGGATGAGGGACACGACCCACACGGGAAGGGTGATGACGACACACAGATCGGCGATGGCCAAATTGAAGATGTAGAGGTGGGTTTCATAGCCGGTCATTTTGGCTTGGAGGTTGACCCACACCACAACTGAGTTGGCCACCAGCCCTATGACAAAGATGAAAATGTAGAAGAAAGACAGGGTGTACAGCAGGGCGCTTTTGTTGAGCGTGCCAGGGCATGTTGTCGCATCCACCGTGATGCAGTCACCGTTGTTGCACGTCCAGTTGATCTCTGTCAAGTTGGCTGTTTCCAGGAAATCAAGGATGGATGTCAAATCAAGTGCGCTCATGTTCACTCAGTTTGGAGCTCGAGTGACCTGCAGCCCAAACTGGATCAAAAGAAATGACGTAAGTTAACAGAGATATTTCTGCTGCCATTTCATAGCACAAAGCACGTGCAGGATGTGCCGTTTCAGTAACATCCTACTCATCAGGTACCTTCCATAAAAGGTACCTTCCATGAAAGAGCTCTGTGGAGGAGACCAACAAAGACATTTTGCAGAACGCATCTGCTTGGCAAAACAGGAACAGCACTGGTATTTTGTGTGATTTTTTTTTTTCCCCTTTTCCTTGCAGCTCACCTCTGACATCATCAGGTTGGCTATCGTCCCCGGGTGTGAAATCTGAAAAGCACACCATGGCCAAATAAATGTCAGGCGACTAAATCGGTCTTCTCCAGCATAAATGATGATACTATCGCTTTCAGCAGGGGAATCTTTAAGTCATTTTATCTGCATTCCCTCAAGCATAGTAGAATTGATCTGGCTGATACTCGGTATTGTAAAACATTTACCACAGGCTCTGGTCAGCATCTTATCAAGCCCAGCTCCAGATGCATTAACCGGAAAAGGGATACTAAGGGACTTTGTACCCCCTATCCAATTTTAAATTTAAATTCTGCTCTATCCTCCATCATTCTCTTGAGTTCTACTTTACAAAGTATGCCCTTCATTTAACGATTATTACATCGCTTTGAGAAAAGACAAAAAAGTCAGAGCTTGACTGCTGAGTACATCTGCGGGGTTTAAGTTTTCTTTTTAGAAGAGTGCTTTGATTTAAAAACACTCCCCCATCATTGTTGGCTCCACAACTGCCTCCTCCTCATCCTTTCGCTTTTCCACACCTACTTTTCTTGCCTCTTCAGTGCTTTCTTCTACCTGCAGGCAGTGGACAAAGCAAGGGACTCCTCATTAGCTTCCTCACCAGCAGAAGGAAAGGACCTAGCAGACCCTCATGGCTTAGGCAAAATTCAAAGCGGGGCTGCTAATTGCTGCTGTGCTTTTGAGGCAGCATAAAAATGCTGTCCCCTCTACTGGGACCCTCCCACCTCACAGGGCCCACAGTATCACTCACAGCAACAGCCTTGGCCCGTGACCATCATGCTTCAGCCAAGCAAGTTTTGGAGTGCTATGCCCGCAGACTATGCTTTGGGACATACCAAAATAAAGATGGAGCAGTGGGTTTCCAAGAGATGGACCCCACCTAGTTCCCTCATGGCTTCACTTGAGCTGGAGCATCAGGTCAGCCAGAACACCCACAGTCTCTACCGTGGGCACTTCCAGCATCCTGAACAATGGTCACCTTGCTCTTCCTCCATGCCCACAACCCCAGCAAGGAGAGGTACCCACTGATGCTGCCCTAGCATGACCAACTGACCAGAGAGCAACAGGGATCTCCAAACATCCTAGAACCCACCACAGCACCTCCTGGTGGGGCTCCTGGAAGCGCAGAGCGAGCAGGGAGGAGCTCGGACAGGCTCCTGTCTCGAGTACCCTCTTCTTGCCCCCTCTCCCCAGAAAGGGATGTTGGTTGACACAGAGCCTCTCACTCCTCCAGCTGCATAATTGGCTCTTCCCAAACCTCCCGCCCTCCCTGCCTGCAAGGATACAGGCTACGGAAGAGAAAAGAGATAAGGCAGGAGATTACCGAGGAGGACTCAAGGCACTATTGTCCTAGCAGAGGGGAAGCTGGTGGCACTAACAATGAAGGGGGCCGTGCACACATTCGGGAGAGATCAAATCTCTCCACAAACAGACCCAAATTGGCCTCTTGAGGAGATCTATCTATGTCTTTCATCCTGCTGGCCTGATGAAAGACGGAACCGAGACTCAAATCAAATTAAGCATGGGTTTTGCTAAAACATTGGCTAAAGAGAGACCTGAAACAGTGGCAGCTCTCTGTCCTGCGACTAACGATCCTCCAGCTCCAGTTCAGGAAAGCAGAGAGCAATTTAACCCATGTCCTATACAGGGCAGAAGGGCTGATCCTCCCCCCTCCAGCTGCCTGTTCCACCCCGTTGGTGCAGGCAGCAGGGATGTGCAGGGATGCCTGCTTCATCCCAGGGCTGCCAGAGGGAGAGACAGACGGGTCTCCTGCCAGACCTCACCCACCACTACTGCTGCAGACCCGGCCCAAACACTTTCCAAGCCTCTCACGCATAGCAAGAAGCAGCATCATCCCCAAATCCCTGTATTTCAAAACCCCACAGCAACTAAAGGAAACTCCCTAAAAGCCACAAAGCTCTCATTTCCCATGGCACAGACCACCAGCTCCTGCTTGTATTTGGAAGCAGCAAGGCAAGCAAAGCAGAAGGAACATCCACCTATCCCTGTAACACCACACAGAAGTAGCACAGATGAGCCTGAACTTCTTCTGGGAAAGCACATGGTCCAAAAAGGGGAGCTGGCTCATTCCATATCTCAGGATCACAATTCAAATCGATCTCCAGGACAGGGCTATGACCACCTACTGCCATGACTCCTGCACAACCCTAACAGAGAAGAAACTCAGACCTGGCTGTTGGGTGTCAGATTCTACAGAGAGGCAGCAACAGGGCAGGAGAAAGCTCTCAAAACTGGGGCTCACACCAGTGTTGGGGACACCACAGCCACCAGCAAAGGACACGGAGCACCACCACCCCCCACCTGCTTACTCAGAGCCACACTGGGGATCTTCCCAAACCATGCTCAGCCCAAATCCCAGCCTGCCTCCTCTCCAAGGGCAGGGCTCCTGCACGCACGTGCATCCATCCATCTGTCCGGGGCCGCCTGCGTTTCCATCCCCAGTGCAGCAATAAAAACTCGACACCGACCCAGCCCCCCAGGCTCTGGGCCCTGCTGGGGAAGATGGCTGTACTCTGAGAATCCTGTAGGCTGTAGTCTGGGATTAGCTGCTGTAACCCAAACTCTGACTCCCACCGAGATTAGCTGGAAGGTATGGGGGGAACCCACTAGACAAACTCAATAAAGCCGCTCTGTGCTCCTAAAAAAAAATACTTCAGCGCTCTCTGCAGACAGCACAGCATCCAAAAAGCCTGTGAAGGCAGCTGGGGCTGCATTTTGTGTTCACAGCACTGCTAAACTCTTGCAGGCCATCACTCCTTCCCACGGCAGGCACATGTGCTGTGTCCAGTCACTGGAGCTGGCAGGAGTTACAACATAAAGAAAAGGAGTCACACAGAAAATCCTGCCCTGGACACTCAGAAATGTCCCTGGAGTTGCAGCCTGCAGAACTGCACCCTCCCCATCCCATCTCCTGCCCAGGAACTGCCGCAGGCTGTGCAAAAGTAAACAGCCATGACCATCCCTGCCCAGGAGGCAGCCCAGCACCATGTGGCAGTATCCAAGCCCTCAACAATCAAGGGAACTTCTCAGCAGCCTCTCTTCCACCCAGAGCATCCACAGTCCAGTCCTGCTCGCACTCAGATCTGCCTCTGGGCTGTTCAGACGTGCGGGCAAACTGGACTTGGTTCTTCCCCGAGTGGAGAAGGAAACGAGCTGTGCCAGCTGTCACACACCTCCACCGTTCTCCTCCCTGACAAACGAGCAGCCTGGCTCTCCAGCACGGCAGCAAGGCCCCTTCCAGCCCGTTTGGACACCGCAAGAGAACACCCGATGCCCTCCAGGTTCTTCAAAAGACTGAGCGCAGCACGTTTAAACTCTTCTGCAGCCACGAGTTGAAAAAACAAACACTAACAAACAGCCGGGGAAAGCAGCGCCCCATCGAGCTGCGGATCACACCTGGGCACACGGGGGCACCCAGAAGGGAGCGGCACGACCCTCCCGACGCGGGGGAACCAGGTGCGGGCGAGAAGAGGAGGCTCCCCCCAACCCAGCGCGACCCGCGGCCACGGACCGGGCTGGGAGACCGGGACACCCGCGGTGCGACCCTCCCGCACCCTCTGCTGCGGCTCGGGGGCTCCCCTCTTACCTCCCGTGCCTGGGCGGCAGCGCTGCCGGAGCGACTGAGCGCAACCCCCGCGGCCGCCCGCCCTTTATGCGCGGCCGGGAAGGTCCCGCCTCGGGGGCGGCCCCGCACGGCCCGGGAGGGGCAGC